>QNTS01008924.1:14284-28657 GCA_003317085.1 Hucho hucho | reverse complement strand
TTCCTGCTCCCCGCACCAGAGTTCCTGTGCGCACCGCAAGTCTAGCACAGCCTGTTCCTGCTCCCTGCACCAGGTCCCCTGTGCGCATCGCGAGTCCAGCACAGCCTGCTCCTACTCCCCGCACCAGGTTCCCTGTGCGCATCGTGAGTCCAGAACAGCCTGCTCCTGCTTCCTGCACCAGGTCCCCTGTGCGCTTCGTGAGTCCAGTACGAACTGTTCCGGCTTCTAGCCGCGGGCCTCCGGTGCGACTACTCGGACCAGCACGACCGGCACCGGAGCCACCACCTAGATCAAGGAGACCCACCCGAGGACCCCCCCCATGGACTTTTGGCACGGTTGAGTCCGCGCCTTTGGGGGGGGGGGGTAATGTCACGTCCAGGCCTGAGTTCAGGCTGGCGTATTTAGTTTCGTTTTTGGTTTAGGAGGGTTTTGAGTTCTAGGTTGTTTATTTCTATGTTGGGTTAATGGTTCCCAATTAGAGGCAGCTGAGTGTCGTTACCTCTAATTGGGAACCATATATATGTTTGTGGTTTTGCACTAGGGTTTTGTGGGTTATTGTTTGATGTTTGGTTCATGGCTTAAGTGTTTAGTCCATGTTATGTTCCGTAGTTTCGATCTTCGTTTGTTTTGTTTATTATTTTCCCAGTTGTGTTCATAACTAAAGTATGTATACTGGATACCTCGCTGCGCCTTGGTCCATCCATAAAGAAGATCGTGACACAGGAAGCAAGTTCAGGGAGTGAATAATTTAATAAATGAACAAAACAATACAAAACAAGAAACACGAACAACGCACAGACATGAAACTGAAACAGAACGCCTGGGGAAGGAACCAAAGGGAGTGACATGAATAGGGCAGGTAATCAATGAGGTGATGGAGTACAGGTGAGTGTCATTAGGCGCTGATGCGCGTGACGCTGTGCGCAATAATCAGCAGCCTGGTGACCTAGAGGCCGGAGAGGGAGCACACGTGACAGTACCCCCCTCCCCGACGCGCGGCTCTGGCCGCAGGATGCCGACCAAAATGACGATCCCGGGGATCAGGAGCGGACCGGTCACCTCTGGTGAGGCGAGGGAACATGTCAATCTGGCTGAGGCGTGGAAGCATGGCAACCCAGAGTGCCGGAGAGCGAGCATACGTGACAGTACCCCCCCTCCCTGGCACACGGGTCCAGCCGCAGGACGCCAACCAAAGGGACGATCCCGGGGATCAGGAGCAAACCGGTCATCTCCGCTGAGGCGCAGAAACCTGACGAACTGGCTGAGGCATGAGAGCCTGATGAGCCGGCTGAGACCTCCCCCGTTGCTTCGGCCGAGGCACGGGAACCTGTTCACCCAGATGAGGCATGTGAGCCTATCGAACCAGCTGAGGCATGGGAGCCTGTCGATCCCGTTAAAGGTATGGAAACCTGTCTAGCCAGCTGAGGCAGGAAAACCCGTCAAACCCGCCAAGGCATGGGAACCCTGTCGAACCCGCCGAGGCATGGGAACCTGTCAAGCCAGCTGAGGCATGAGAGTCTGACGAAGCCGGCGGAGGCCTCCCTGGTAGCTGCGATACTGACACCCGGACCCNGGAGAAAAAAATATTTATTAAAAGAGAACAAATCATAGTTGTTATGCTGGAAAGTAGATGGTTGATGTTTATTCTTCCCTGTTCTCAATGTTTCTCCACTGAACAAAGAGACAGGATGTAGTTTATACCAAAACCTAGCCTGTGGTTGACCAATTAGAATTCATTGCAGTAAAATTAGGCTAATACAAAGTATCCTGTTACCGGCTTCAAAGTGCAGATAGACACCAATGAGAACCTGCCACATGTAGCTATGAGTCTGAACTGGAACCCCTACACAGATTCTAAACAGATGTTGAACTGAAGAAAAAAAAAGAGTTCTGTTGATCTCTAGTTCTCCATTACAGAAAAACAACTAGCTGTGTTGATCTCTAGTTCTCTATTACAGAAAAACAACTAGCTGCGTTGATCTCTAGTTCTCTATTACAGAAAAACAACTAGCTGCGTTGATCTCTAGTTCTCTATTACTATTATCTCTATTATTAGTTCTCTATTAGCTGCGTTGATCTCTAGTTCTCTGCGTTTGTATATTTATCTTTGAGTATTCTTACAGAAGGTTGAGGCCTACTGTAGACACAAGCAACATTTTGCTATTTCAATCTTCTGAATATGCCCATTCTGCATTGGATCTGGAAATATCAACGCCCTACTTGCAGTAAATATCATATTTTAACTTAGCCCCCAGTTTAGTGTGAGCCAGTTGCTTCTCAAACTCCTCGTCCATCTGTTTACTTTGGCCTTCACTTAGATGGTTCTTCCAATCTCCAACTAGGCAGAAAAGCAAGGGGGACAAGACAAAGATCAACTTTTTGACCTGTGAAGACCTCTACATCCAAAATCCTTGTATATTCATTTTGAAATGTTTTACAAAGCCTTTACTACAACCCTTTTCAGTTGTTGTTTGTTTTGGGTGGTTTCAGTCTCCTCTTCACCAATTGAAAGGTTTCCTTGATATTACTAAGGGTTTCCCAAAGGGGTTGATTTTGGGCAATGTACTTTTGACTTTTCTATACAATACAAACAACATTGGTTTGTCTGTAGGTAATTGTAACTTCCACTTGTATGAAGATTATTCATCCTTCACTCATGCTGCCAAACATACCCTCGGAAAACTGACCATCCTACTGATCCTCGACTTCGGTGATGTCATTTCCAAAATAGCCTCCAATACTCTACTCAACAAATTGGATGCAGTCTATCACAGTGCCATCCGTTTTGTTACCAAAGCCCCATATACCACCCACCACTGCGACCTGTACGCTCTCGTTGGCTGGCCCTCGCTTTACACTCGTCGCCATACCCACTTGCTCCAGGCCATCTACAAGTCCCTGCTAGGTAAAGTCCCGCCTTATCTCAGCTCGCTGGTCACCATAGCAACACCAACCCGTAGCACTCGCTCCAGCAGGTATATCTCACTGGTCACCCCCAAAGCCAATTCCGTATTTATTTATTTATTTATTTATCTTGTTCCTTTGCACCCCAGTTTTTCTATATTGCACATTCATCTACTGCACATCTACCATTCCAGTGTTTAAATGCTATATTGTAATTACTTTGCCACCATGGCCTATTTATTGCCTTACCTTCCTTATCCTACCTCATTTGTACTCTTTGTATATAGATACATTTTTTCTACTGTATTATTGACTGTATGTTTGTTTACTCCAATGTGTAACTATGTGTTGTTGTATGTGTTGAACTGCTTTGCTTTATCTTGGCCAGGTCGCAGTTGTAAATGAGAACTTGTTCTCAACTTGCCTACCTGGTTAAATAAAGGTGAAATAAAAAAAATAAAAAAATAAAATCTGTTGTGTATTCTGTTGACAAGGCTTCCTTGGAGCTACAATCTGCCTTTTTTGCTTTGCAGAAAGCCCTTGTTGAAGTGAAATTGGTACTTGCAGGTAAAACTAAGTATATGTTATTTCCAAAAAGCTCGATGGTTTATGCATTTGTACATCGGATGGTGTCCACGTTGATCGTGTTCCCGCTTATAAATATCTGGGTATCTGGATTGATGAGAAGCTATCTATCAGAAAGCATATTGATGAGTTAGTAAAGAAGTTAAGAATAAAAAAATTGGCTTTTTATAGGAGTAGGGAAAGCCTTTCATTAAATAGCAGAAAACAAATCATTCAGTCAACATTGACATGGTCCCGTGTGGCTCTGTTGGTATAGCATGCCAGGGTTGTGAGTTCGATTCCTACGGAGGACCAGTATGAAGATGTATGCACTCACTACCATAAATTGCTCTGGATAAGATTAAATAAAATGTGAAATACTGGTTATAGATTATGGTGATATCGTGCAGCTACCACTGTATTCGACGCAATTCATCATAAAGCACTACGCGTTTTTACAAGTGACAGGTTCCCCCCACTTTTGTTGAATAGAAAAAAATCACACTTTTTTTTATTTTCATAATATTTGTACTGTGTTCTTGAGCTTGTCTCCTCAAAAGTGAGTACACCACAGCAATGTATAACTATTTTTTTTCCCCAGAAAGGTGAGTTCCAGTCCTTTCTAGAACTATGTAGCATTACTAGTAAATATTTTTGTCCATCTCATCAAAAATAATTACTTTTGGGTATGAGTATTTAGGCCGGAAATCATACAAGCTAGCAGACCCAGTCTCGGGTAATTTGGAGCTCCTTCGATCTTCACTGAGTTATAGTGTACACTGAGTATACCAAACACTAGGAACACCCAAATACTATTGGGTATGTCTATTTAGGCTGAAATCTACATGTTTTATTATCATTCAAGAGGTTAACCGGTCAATTGCAACTAACATTGTCTCAACACAAGGCAATTATTTTTGTCATACCATTAATATGCGCTAAAATCACCCGCACTGCTAATCTCAATTGCAACCACTATTGGCCACTGTATTAATGCTCACAAAAGTGTTGTTGTTACATTTTAGTCCTGGAGCCTGCCAACATTTTTCAAGACTATTTGGTGGGTATTATCTTCGGTATAAACTAAACCTACTATTTGAGCAGACTAAGCAAAGACTTAACTATTGAACAATCATTCCGTACAATTGAATTGAAGTATTTCCTTGTTTACCACAGATAATCTACTGTAGTAATTTACTCTACACATTTTATGAATGGAAGCTCATGTTAGTGTAATTCTTTTCAAATTTTCAATTAATGTAATCCATGAAGATCTAATACAGTACTGTCATTTTTTATATAACAAAAAAAATCTCAACTGTCCACATCTATAATTGGTATCTAAATCAAGCCAATCATGATTGAGTTAATGTAATCTATCTTTTCATTCAATTATAGTTCAATCAAGGTATTTCAAGTGACAAATTATATTCTAATGTGTCACATTTATATTTTAATCATGTTGACATTTAAGATGAAATGTTTGTATGAATATATAATCCTATATTCTTACAATAAACCGTTTAGATCAATTACCTGCCTTGCAATTTCCAATGTTACTTATAGGTCGATATATCATTGGCAAGGAACCATGCCAAATCTTTTCAGTCTCCTGAGGGGAATAGGTTTTGTCGTGGCCTCTTCACGACTGTTTTGGTCTGCTTGGACCATGTTAGTTTGTTGGTGATGTGGATACGAAGTAACTTGAAGCTCTCAAACTGCTCCACTGCAGGCCCGTCGATGAGAATGGGAGCATGCTCGGTCCTCTTTTCCCTGTAGTCTACAATCATCTCCTTTGTCTTGATCACATTGAGGGAGAGGTTGTTGTCCTGGCACCACACGGCCAGGTCTCTGACCTCCTCCCTATAGGCTGTATCGTCATTGTCGGTGATCAGGCATACCACTGTTGTGTCATCGGCAAACTTAATAATGGTGTTGGAGTCGTGCCTGGCCGTGCAGTCATGAGTGAACAGGGAGTACAGGAGGGCGCCGACAGAGATGGCAGCCTCGCTTCACTTTCTCAGGAAGCTATGCAGTATATTTTTTTTTTATGGATTACTTCTTACATTGTTACACCGGGAAATCTTAAGTTTTATTACATACAGCCGGGAGGAATTATTGGATATAAGAGCAACGTCAACTTACCAACATTACGACCCGGAGTACGACTTTCCCGAAGCGGATCCTCTGTTTGGTCCACCAACTAGGACAATAGACTAGATCCTAGCCGGCGACCCAAAACAACAATGGCGGCGGAGGAGAAGGGGTAGACGGGGCGGTGTTCTGGTCAGGTTCCGTAGACGGGCACATCGCACACCGCTCCCAAGTATACTACTTGCAAGTCTTTGGACAACAAGGTATACGAAATCCGAGCAAGGATTGCCTTCCAGAGAGACATCAGATACTGGTTCTTTGCTTCACGGAAACATGGCTCACTCAGGACACGTTATCAGAGTCGGTACAGCCACATGGTTTCTCCATGCATCGCGCTGACAGAAACAAACATCTATCTGGTAAGAAGAAGGGCGGGGGTGTGTGTCTTTATGATTAACGTGTCGTTGTGTGATCATAACAACATACAGTTTGTTCATCTGACATAGAATTCCTTACAATCAAATGCCGATCGCATTATCTACCAAGAGAATTCTCCTTGATTATAATCACAGTCGCATATATCCCCCCTCAAGCTGACACATCGACAACGACACTGAAAGAAATTAATTGGACTCTATGTAAACTGGAAACCACATATCCTGAGGGTGCATTTATTGTGGCTGGGGATTTTAACAAGGTTAATCTCAAAACAAGGCTCCCTAAATTTTGTCAGCGTATTGAATGTGCGACCCAGGCCGGGAAAACCCTGGATCATTGTTATTCTAACTTCCGTGACGCATACAAGGCCATTCTCCGCCCCCTTTTCGGCAACTTTGACCATGACTCCATTTTGTTGCTCCCAGCCTACAGACAGAAACTAAAACAGGAAACGCCCGTGCTCAGGTCTGTTCAACGCTGGTCCGACCAATCTGATTCCACACTTCAAGATTGCTTCGAGCACGTGGACTGGGATATGTTCCCGGATAGCATCAGACAACAACATTTATGTATACGCTGATTCGGTGAGCGAGTTTATTAGCAAGTGCATCGGTGATGTTGTACCCATAGCAACTATTAAAATCTTCCCCAACCAGAAACCGTGGATTGATGGCAGCATTCGCGCAAAACTGAAAGCGTGAACCACTGCTTTTAACCAGGGTAAGGCGACCGGAAACATGACTGAATACAAACAGTGTAGCTATTCCATCTGCAAGGCCATCAAACAAGCTAAGCGTCAGTATAGAGAGAAAGTAGAGTCACATTTCAACAGCTCAGACACAAGAGGAATGTGGCAGGGTCTACAGTCAATCACAGACTACAAAAAAAAAACAGCCGCGTCGCTGACCACGATGTCCTGCTCCCAGACAAACTAAACAACTTCTTTGCTCGCTTTGAGGACAATACAGTGCCACCGACACGGCCCGCTACCAAAACCTGTGGGCTCACCTTCACCACAGCCAACGTGAGTAAAATAATTTCTTATAATCTTCCAGGTCCCGCTCTAGCCTTTAGCTCAGTGCGGATGTTGCCTGTAATCCATGGCTTCTGGTTGTGGTATGTACAGTTGAAGTCGGAAGTTTACATACACTTAGGTTGGAGTCATAAAAACTCGTTTTTCAACCACTCCACAAATTTTGTGTTAACAAACTATAGTTTTGGCAAGTCAGTTAGGACATCTACTTTGTGCATGACAAGTAATTTTTCCAACAATTGTTTACAGACAGATTATTTCACTTATAATTCACTGTATCACAATTCCAGTGGGTCGGAAGTTTACATACACTAAGTTGACTATGCCTTTAAACAGCTTGGAAAATTCCCGAAAATGATGTCATGGCTTTAGAACCTTCTGATAGGCTAATTTACATAATTTGAGTCAATTGGAGGTGTACCTGTGGATGTATTTCAAGACCTACCTTCAAACTCAGTGACTCTTTGCTTGACATAATGGGAAAATCAAAAGAAATCAGCCAAGACCTCAGAAAAAAAATTGTAGACCTCCACAAGTCTGGTTCATCCTTGGGAGCCATTTCCAAATGGCTGAAGGTACCGCGTTCATCTCTACAAACAATAGTACTCAAGTATAAACACAATGGGACCACGCAGCCGTCATACCTCTCAGGAAGGAGACGCATCTGTCTCCTAGAGATGAATGTACTTCGGTGAAAAAAGTGCAAATCTTCTGAAACTTCTGACCCACTGGGAATGTGATGAAAGAAATAAAAGCTGAAATAAATAATTCTCTCTACTATTATTCTGACATTTCACATTCTTAAAATAAAATGGTGATCATAACTGACCTAAAACAGAGATTTTTTACTAGGATTGAATGTCAGGAATTGTGAAAAACTGAGTTTAAATGTGTTTGGCTAAGGTGTATTTAAACTTCTGCCTTCAACTGTACATACGTTCTCTATGGGGACGACGTCATCGATTAACTTATTGATGAAGCCAATGATTCCTCCTCATTGCCATCGGAGGAATCCCAGAACATATTCCAGTCTGTGCTAGCAAAAGTCTTGTAACTTAGCATCTGCTTCATCTGACCACTTTTATTGATCTAGTCCTGCTTTTATTTTTGCTTATAAACCGGAATCAGGAGGATAGAATTATGGCCAGATTTGCCAAATGGAGTGTGAGGGAGAGCTTTGTATGCGTCTCTGTGTGTGGAGTAAAGGTGGTCCAGAGTTTTCTTCCCTCTGGTTGCACATTTAACATGCTGATAGAAATTTGGTAAAACGGATTTAAGTTTCCCTGCATTAAAGTCCCCGGCTACTAGGAGTGCCGCCGATGGGTGAGCGTTTTCTTGTTTGCTTATGGCAGAATACAGCTCATTCAATGCTGTCTTACTGCCAGCCTCTGTATGTGGTGGTATGTAAACAGCTACAAAAAATACAGATGAAAACTCTCTAGGTAGATAGTGTTGTCTACAGCTTATAATGAGAAACTCTACCTCAGGCGAGCAATGTTATTTACAAAAATAAATAGTCAGCCGCCCCTTGCCTTACCAGACGCCGCTGTTCTATCCTGCCGGGACAGCATGTAACCAGCCAGCTGTATATTGATAGTGTCGTCGTTCAGCCACGACTCCGTGAAGCATAAGATATTACAGTTTTGAATGTCCCATTGGTAGTTGAATCTTCCGCGAAGGTCATCGATTTTATTCTCCAAAGATTGCACGTTTGCTAGCAGAATGGAAGGAAGTGGGGGTTTATTCGATCGCCTACGAATTCTACAATCATGTGTGTTAAGTGAATTTGAAGGACGAAATCTGCCTGGGTCAATAGTTCGACAAGGCAACAGTAAATACGTCGTCTGGGCCAATTGAGACATCGCGTGACAAAAAAAATGACAGTTATTGTGTTGTTTGACCACAGATTATCCATTATATTGACCTGATACTCCAGTGGCTGCTCTAACAATGAAAATAAATGTATTCAGAAATGGAATTCAGTTAGCCTGAGTGCCAGTCTCTTTAGCTAATCCACTCCCTGTACTCCATGTCATGTGTCAATGAGACTGGCCTTTCTGCCATCTTCAAATATGAACATTCTGTCATTGGGTGTGTTCCTAAATTCACTCTGGAGTATCAGAGTGTGTTCAGAGTGCGCTCTGGGCGTTCATAAATTCAGAGCGTTGTCAGATTGTCAGTTCTTAAATCCATTGCATTTTGCTCTCAGACCGTACACTGGATGCTCTGGCTGAGGAGTAGGGTTTGTTCTGAATGGGAGCCAAGCCCCAAGCTAACTGGCTAAACACAAATGAGAGAACACCTCACTTTGACTATTTTACTCGCCCTAGAAGAGCTGGTTAGACTTTTTTCATGTTATCTAGAGCGTTAGTGACTGTATCTGTGCTGCTAGCCACAATTGAATTACGACCGTTGCCTCCTATCTGAACATCACCTCCTCTCCGTTTCCCATCCAAGCCCTTGATAAATCTGCCACTAGGATCCGGAACCATCACACGCATTACCACACCACTCACCCTCACCGTGGAGTCCATTAATCTGGAAAACATTCTCTTCATCATTAGTGCATCAATTCACAAGATCATCCTCGGACTACCATGGCTCCAACGCCATAACCCCACAATCTCATGCTCAAGGATGAGAATCATGGACTGGGCAACCGCAAGCCGGAGGACTTGCTTTCCCGTCCCCTCTCGAGTCGTAGCCCCTGTGGTCTGGGATGTAGATGTGGACATTTGCCAGGCTCTGGAGAGGAAACCCGCACCCACTACCTGTCCTCCTGAGTGCATCTACGTTCCCACGGGGATAAGGGATTGGTTTCTTACCTGGGCACACACAGCTTTCGTCACTGGACATCCAGAGATCAGTCGTACCATTCAATCTCTCTATTGGTGTACCGCCTTGGCGCAGGATGTTATTTGTTACGTCAACTCCTGTTCTGTCTGTGGCCAAACTAAATTCCCCCAGCACACTCCAGTAGGGAAACTCCTTCCCCTTCCCGTGCCTCTGGGTCCCTGGTCTCATCTATCCATTGATTTTGTCACTCATCTCCCCTCCTCTGACGGTTTCACCACAATATTGGTGGTTGTGGATAGATTCTCCAAATCCTGTTATTTTTGTCCCTCTCTCTGGTCTCCCTACTGCTCTCCAGGTAGCTGTGGCACTGTTCCAGCAGGTCTTCCGGTATATGAGCTTCCAGAGGACATAGTCTCTGACCGTGGCCTCCAATTCACATCACAGGTATGGAGAGCCTTCATGTTTATTGTATTAAACTCACCCCCTGCACTTGCTTCTCGACTCCCAGCGTCTCCGTTACAAATATTCACTATTTTTGCAACCCTATACATAATATGGGTTTTACCTACTTCATTTGCTCATAAGTGACCATCAATATGTTAGGATTCTCCCAGGCGAGGGCATGGTCAAAGTAAGAACACCAAGCCACTGTAAAAAAAAACAACACAAATATCATGAGGTGAATCCATTCAGCAGTCATGTGACTGTACATCATGTTTTTGTAGTGTGCTGTATTATACCATAACTATACTGTGATTATCCATTTGTTAGTGCGATACTGTGGAACGAATTTCATTTTCATTAATTGCATTTATCTGACAGGGATCTGACATCCGTGAAGACTTCTGTAAATGTGCCAGATGTAGCCAGCTAAAAAAACAACATTTCAACATTACACAGAGCGGCTCAAATGTCTGTCAACATTGTGCTGATTGTCCTTCAGCCACACTCTGGGTTCAAATACATTTAGATATTTGTATTTTGTGGGAAAACTAATTACTTCTATTTCAAAGTATTTAATAATTTTATAAATAATAAAACTACTTTTTAAAACCTGTCTGTCAACAGCTAGTTTTCAGTTTTCTCCTAGCCACTCAGAGCAGTCCTAGCTAAATTTGTGAGAAATATTTCCCAATTATTCTATGAATGTGTGAAAATGCTCACTTGTCAGAAAACGTAAAAACAAAAAAGTATTATTCTTCCTGGGGGTGTATATGAACATATTCTAACAAGATTCCATGTTGCTAAAACACTGTCAGTTCCATTTTAATTGTTACAAGTGATTTGATATTGTTATAAAAACGGCTCCATTGAGCTTAAGCCTGAGTTGGAATATGAAGTTTATTGAAGCTAGCTAGCTTTGAAAATCCCAAATATATATAGCTAGTTTTGTGGTATACGCCTCAGCACTCAATGTTATGAATGTGCTTGTTGAAAGCAAGACCACTTTTGACCTCTTACACACTGTTATTAGGTTTGCTTGTAAAGGACAATTCTAGATTTCTTACATACTACTGTTATTTGATTTTAGTCAGCCTCACAACCGCAGACCAAGTGTATGGCGTCGTGTGGGTGAGCGGTTTGCTGATGTCAACGTTGTGATCAGAGTGCCCCATGGTGGCGGTGGGGTTATGTTATGGGCAGGCATAAGCTACGGATAATGATTTGCATTTTATCGATGGCAATTTGAATGCACAGAGATACTGTGACGAGATCCTGAGGACCATTGTTGTGCCATTCATCCGCCACCATCACCTCATGTTTCTGCATGATAATGCACAGCCTCATGTATCAAGGATCTATACATCATTCCTGGAAGCTAAAAATGTCAAAGTTTTTCCTTGGCCTGCATACTCACCAGACATGTCACCCAATGAGCAACATTCTCATGTTCAGGCTATCCTGTCTTCACATTCTTAATAAAGTTTATAAACAGTGGTAATTACCATAAATTAGCATAACACTTAATGGATTCAAATCCAAAAATAAGAACACAGTGGTAGACATTATGCTACCACTAACCATTTCAGCTACAAACATTAAAACAATATTCATATTTTCTAAACTTTTTCATAAATCACCACATGTACTTTTCTAGTTATTATTATTAGATTTCTTTGGCTGGCAATCTTTCCTTCTAAAAATTAATTCAACTATAACCAGTCACTGCCATTACTACAGCAGTCACTACCACTATTACAACTTATTTCACAACCATAAATTATTTAAGACAAGCTAGAAAGCACAGATTTTACTTAGGAAATTTAATTTTCTAGTTGTGCTATTTGTTACATCCAGCCTATCCAACATGACACTGCATTTCTTTCAAACAATACGAATGTGTTGAGTTGTTCTTTATCGGCAGGTAGCCTAGTGGTTAGAGCGTTGGGCCAGTAACCGAAAGGTTGCTAGATCGAATCCCTGAGCTTACAAGGTAAAAATCAGTCGTTCTGCCCCTGAACAAGGCAGTTAACCCACTGTTCCTAGGCCGTCATTTTAAATAAGAATTTGTTCTTAACTAACTTGCCTAGTTAAATAAAGGTTAAAAAAGAAACTATTTACCCATTTAATAACCAGACCTTCATACAAACTTGCTATGGTGAATTCTTGACACACAATCAAATATGCAGCTATATGCTGGCAACACGCCAACAAGCGTGTACAAATACAAAATACACCAAGATGGCGCAGCACTAAGACGTGTTTGTAAATATTCCGTCTTTTTTGTAGACATTTCAATCTCTTTTTTCCATTTTCGAATTAAATATACCTTCCTGCAACCCACCTCACCCAATGTGGTACGGATCTGCAATTTTTTTTAGACCTTGTAACTGGAAACTCCATCAGAAGCTAGCCAACAGAAGCTAGCCAGCTAATTAGCTACTAGCTATTTAGTCATTGTTAGCCACTGAGTGTTCTTTACCTTTAGCTCGGACACCAGCCGCTTTAGCCCAGCCGATCAATCACAACTGGTCTGCTGACATAATTTGGCCGATGTGCTCTCAACCTGGCCTCTGTCTTGGATGTTGGTGTAGATCCATCTGCTAACCCCGGCCCGCTAGTTTCCTGAACGCTGTGTCTCCCGCTCGCCTAGCGCAGTAATCAACTACCGAACGGCTCCCTGTTTTGTCTATTGCTGCTCATTGGACCCTATGATCACTCGGCTATACAGCTGATGCCTGCTGGACTGTTCATTAACACGGTACTTCATTTTGTTTATCTGTCTGCCCCAGCCTCAAACTCAGGCCCTGTGTGTAACTAACTGACCCTCTCTGCCCATTCATCGCCATTTACCTGTTGTTGTTGTCTTAGCTGTTTATCCGTTGTTGTCTCACCCGTTGTCGTCTTAGCTCTCCCAATCAATACCTGTGATTGCTATATTCCGCTCTCTAATGTCAATATGCCTTGTATACGGTTGTTTAGGGCAGCTCTCATTGTTTTATTTTACTGCGGAGCCCCTAGTCCTGCTCAACATGCCCCAGATAGCCCCCTTGTCCCACCCCCCATACATGTGGAGACCGCACATAGCTTAACTTGCACCTCCAGAGATGCAACCTCTCTCATCGTCACTCAATGCCTAGGTTTACCCCCACCATACCCTTGTCTGTACACTATGCCCTGAATCTATCCTACCACACCCAGAAAGCTGCTCCTTTTATTCTCTGTTCCCAAAGCACAAGATGACCAGTTCTTATAGCCTTTAGCTGTACGCTCATCCTACTCTTCCTCTTTTCCTCTGGTGATGTAGAGGTTAACCCAGGCCCTGTGTGTCCCCAGGCGCTCGCATTTGTTTAATTCTGCAACCGTAAAAGCCTTGGGTTCATGCATGTTAACATCAGAAGCCTCCTCCCTAAGTTTGCTTTATTCACTGCTTTAGCACTGGCTTAGGAAGGCCACCAAAAATTCTGAAATCTCCATCCCCAATTACAAGATTTTTCGTCAAGACAGAACTGCTAAAGGGGCCTGAATTCCAATCTACTGTAGAGATTCTCTCATACTATCCAGGTCTATGCCCAAACAATCCAAGCTTCTACTTTTAAAGATCCATCTCTCCAGAAACAAGTCCCTCACTGTTGCCGCTTGTTATAGACCCCCCCTCAGCTCCCAGCTGTGCCCTGGACACCATATGGGAATTGATTGCCCCCCCCCATCTATCGTCAGAGTTCGTACTGCTAGGTGACCTAAATTGGGATATGCTTAAAACTTCTTAGGGATGAGCACACGAGGTGACCGTTTTGGAGAGCCTGGCGTGCCCAAAGTAAAATGCCTCCCATTCAGGCCCAGAAAATAGGATATGCACATAAAACAGAACGGATATGGCAGGCAAAACCCCGAGGAATTTCTGTCCTGGAGAAAGTGGTTTTCACAGAGTGCCTCATTTGGAACCCCTCCCTCATGAAAATGCCCATAAAAGGGCATATGAATGCAGTACCGATCGCTTCCTCTGGATGTCCACAGTCTCGAGACAGTGTTTTGATTCTGTATAGATGCTTTAGAGCAGAGAAGAAGAGGGAATAAGGAAGTGCCTCTTTGGAAGTCTATAG
>QNTS01008922.1:9233-20943 GCA_003317085.1 Hucho hucho | reverse complement strand
ATAATAATAATAATAATGATAATAACAATGATAATAATGATAATAATAATAATGCACTTGAGCAACTGAGGGATACAACGTATATTGAAAGCAGGTGCTTCCCGCACAGGTGTGGTTCTTGAGTTAATTAAGCAATTAACATCCC
Organism: Hucho hucho; assembly: GCA_003317085.1. Taxonomy (NCBI): domain Eukaryota; kingdom Metazoa; phylum Chordata; class Actinopteri; order Salmoniformes; family Salmonidae; genus Hucho; species Hucho hucho. The sequence goes on along the minus strand of QNTS01008922.1, from coordinate 20,798 downwards.
ATCATACTTATGGTCGTGTATAAAAATGCTGGGCAGGCCATTATTGTGGCTACCATGGCTATGTCCCCCATAGGATGACTACGCCACCCATCTACAGAGCAAGAGTGGTCACTGAATGGTTTGGTTGAGAGTGAAAACTATATAAATCATGTGCCCTGGGCCGTCTCAGTCACCAGAGCTCGACCAAATTGAACACTTAGGGGAGATTCTGGAGGTGGACCCCGAGACAGCGTTTTTCCACCACCAACAACAAAAATCACCAAATGATGGAATTTCTCGTGGATGGAAATGGAGTTCCAGAATCTATGCCACGGTGCATTGAAACGGTTCTGGCTCGTGGTGGGCCCAATGCCCTATAAACATGTTGGTGTTCCCTTTATTTTGGCAGTTACACACGTGTGTGTGTGTGTGTGTGTGAGTGATGAACAGCTAAATAAACGGCCGGGAATTCGAGCGGTTGCGTCCATTTCTACTGTACAACCTTACAATGTATTAAATCAAAACATATAGACCAACGTTTGTAGAACAATTAAAGTTACATAAATAACTAAATGAAGCATACAGGAGTACCTATTTCTTTGTTAACTGCTCAACACTGGGTTGCAGGTAGCCTAGTGGTCAGAGCGTTGAACTAGTAACCGAAAGGTTGCTGGATCGAATCCCCCTTGCTGACAAGGTAAAAATCTGTCGTTCTGCTCCCTGAACAAGGCAGTTAACCCACTGTTCCCCGGTAGGCCGTCACTGTAAATAAGAATTTGTTCTTAACTGACTTGCCTAGTTAAATAAACACAGAATAGTCGAATAAGCGCACTCGATCAAATAGAGAAAACATTTATATATTTTATTCAGCTTTGTTCAATTTATATTCTTCATACTATAAAATAATGCCACTGAATTATGAGCAAATCTTGTCTGCTAAATGAACCAGTGTAGCCCACAGCCATTTGGCATAGCCATATCAGGACCTAACATAAGGACAACTCCGAGTATGCTATTCTGTTCTTCTGAAATAGACTACATATCATGCTTCTTTAGACCGGTCTAAAATAAATTATGTCTATATTACATGGATTTTAGACTTTTTTTTTTTTTAAATGGAGTGTAGGCTATGTGTGGAAGCCAGGAGATGCTAAATGTGTTTGTTAATTAACATGAGACTGACAGTTATTTGCTTGACAATAACCGGCTGACGCAATTTCGTGACTGCCAAAGCCCTAGCTGCGTGCCATTCCAAATCATGTCCAATCAATTGAATTTTACCACAAGTGGACTCCAATCAAGTTGTAGAAACATCTCAAGGATTATCAATGGAAACAGGATGCACCTGAGCTCAATTTAAAGTCTCTCATAGCAAAGGGTCTGAATACTTATGTAAATAAGGTATTTCAGTTTCTATTTTTAATAAATGTGCAAAAAAAAATGTAAAACCTCATTATGGGGTATTGTGATGTCATTATGGGGTATTGTGATGTCATTATGGGGTATTGTGATGTCAGTATTGTGTGTAGAAAGAACATTTCATTTAATACACTTTAGAATAAGGCTGTAACATAAAATGTGGAAAATGTCAAAGGGTCTGAATACTTTCCGAATGTACTGTACATTTAAAGTAGCTATCAGCTGAGAAAGGGGGGAAGTCACAGCCATTTTAAAGTCTTGCCATAGATTTAAGCCGATTTTTAAGTCAAAACTAACTAGGCCACTCAGGAACATTCAATGTCGTCTTGGTTAGCCTTGTGTTTCAGTGTCTGTTTAGGATTTTGCCCGTTTTTATCTACTAAAAAATTCCCTAGTTATTGCCGATGAGCATACCCATAACATGATGCAGCCGCCACCATTCTTGAAAATATGAAGAGTGGTACTCAGTGATGTGTTGTGTTTTCCCCAAACATAACGCTTTATATTCAGGACATAGTTAGTTTCTCTGCCAAAATGTTTTGCAGTTTTAATTTAGTGCGTTATTGCAAACAGGTTACATGTTTTGGAATATTTGTATTCTGTACAGGCTTCCCTTTCACTCTGTCATTTAGGTTAGTATTGTGGAGTAACTACAATGTTGTTGATCCATCCTCAGTTCTCTCCTATCACAGCCATTTAAAGTCACCATTGGCCTCATGGTAAAACGCCTGAGCAGTTTCCTTCTTCTCCGGCAACTGAGTTAGGAAGGATGCCTTTATCTTTGTAGTGACTGGGTGTATTGATACACCATCCAAAGTGTAATTCATAACCTCACCGTGCTCAAAGGGATATTCAATGTCTTTTTTTGCCCGTCTATCAATAGGTGCCCTTCTTTGCGAGGCATTGGGAAACCCTGGTCTTTGTGATTGAATCTGTTTGAAATTCACTACTTGACAGACACCTTCCAAATAATTGTATGTGTTGGGGGTACAGAGATTGGGTAGTCATTTTCATTTTAGCCATTTTAGTGAGTCCATGCAACATTTTGTGACTTGTTAAGCACATTGTTACTCCTGAACTTATTTAGACTTGCCATAACAAAAGGAATTGAATACTTATTGACTCAAGAAATTTCCGTTTTTTAATTTGTAATTAATTTGTAAACATTTCTAAAAACATCATTCCACTTTGACAGTATGTGGGTGTTGTGTGTAGACCAGTGAATCAATCCATTTTAAATTATGTCTGTAATGTAACAATGTGGAAAAAGTCTAGGGGTGTGAATACTTTCTGAAGGCATTGGAAATGTTATATTTCGTAGAACAGACATGCTTCTGTATTAGGCTGTGTCATCTCCAAACCAGCCCCCCCCCCCCCCGTTCCTGTCCTACCTCCTATAGGATCCATGGCCTCCCTGTTGTAGTTGGAGCTCTGTGTAGAGGTCTGTGTGGTAGAGCTCCCCCCGGAGGTTGACGAGGTGAAGTGCATGTTGGATCGACGGGCCCTCTGCCCCCCCAGACCCCGACCCGGGTGGATCATCCGACGCACGTGCCGTACCCCGCTCGACTCATCGTGGAGCAACACCGTCAAGGAACATCATGGACATGTCATGAATATACACTGAACATAAAAAACGCAACATGTAAATTGGTGGTCGCATGTCTCATGAGAAGAAATAAAAGATCCCAGAAATGTTCCATACGCACAAAAATATTATTTCATTATTTCTCTCAATGTTGTGCCCAGATTTGTTTACATCCCTGTTAGTGAGCATTTCTCCTTTGCCACGATAATCCATCCACCTGACAGGTGTGGCATATCAAGAAGCTGATTAAACAGCATGATCATTACACAGGTGCACCTTGTGCTTGGGACAATAAAAAGGCCACTAAAATGTGCAGTTATGTCACACAACACAATGCCACAGCGTGCAATTGGCATGCTGACTGTAGGAATGTCCACCAGAGCTGTTGCCAGAGAATTGAATGTTCATTTCTCTACCCTAAGCAGTCTCCAACATCGTTTTCTTATAGAATTTGACAGTAGGTCCAACATGCCTCACAACCGCAGACCACGTGTATGGAGTCGTGTGGGCGAGTGGATTGCTGATGTCAATGTTGTGAACAGAGTGTCCCATGGTGGTGGTGGGGGTTATGGTATGGGGCAGGCATAAGCTACAGACAACCAAAGATAGCATTTTATCGATGGCAATTTGAACGCACAGAAATACCGTGACGAAATGAGGCCCATATTTTTAAGGTGTCCGTGAGCAAACACATGTATATCTTTATTCCCAGTCATGTAAAATCCATAGATTAGTACCTAATGAATTTATTTCAATTGACTGATTTCCTTATGAAGTGTAACTCAGTAAAATCTATTAAATTGTTGCATTTATATTTTTGTTCAGCACACACACCTTCCCACTGACTCCAGTTCAGTTGTGGTTTGCTGATATCACTGGTCGCCATCCTCTCTGTCAGATTACATTTGAGAGGGCGAGAGTCGGGACACGAGAATCTACCAAATCTTAGTGGCTAGCCAGCCCTATTGACTTACTACGGGGTTGTGATCTACACACATGTCAGTGTCTATTGTAGGCAGGTAAACATGCCAAAATGAAACACCATGTATTTATTAACGTATCAAGATAGAATATTAAATATTGTAGTCAGGCAAGATATGAGATGTGAATAGGCGAAGTCCGTTTATTTTCTAACCTTCAAGCCCAAACAATGTTCGCCGCTGATTTAGAGAAATTTGGCATTGTGTTTATATGTCCATGCTTTTCATTGAAGCTTGCGTCGATGCATGCTTCGAAATGTGTACAAGCGGAGTACGCATCCAAGAAAGGCCTTCAGTGCTCCATTTTGCATACTTTGATTTGGACTCATTCTCCGACTGATTCATGCTCGGAGAACGGTAGTATGCATATTGAGAAACACCCTGAGTGTAAAAGGATATCAAGTCTCTGGGTGCTCTGTGTTCAAGTGTGAGATGAGCAGCAAAGTCGTCGGTCACGTGATTAGGGTCTCCGCCAGGCAGCACAGCACATATGGGACAGATCTGGAGGGGGGGGGGGGGGNGAGAGAGAGAGAGAGAGAGAACCAAGGGTTGGAACCAAAATTACTTTCCAATCATTCGTCCTGTTCCATTGTTCAGAAATAAAATAAATGCAAAATGAATGCTCTGAACCGGTACGAACCTTAAAGCATGTTTATAGAATTCCTTTTTAAAACTAGGATTATTTTTTTAATATATTTTTTTACATTTACCTCAACATTAAAATGATCTGCCAATCAGTGCAGATAGAGCAGCTTGCTATGGAGTGGGCAAGCTGTTTACATGCATTGGACAGACAAGTGTAGGGCGCTAGATGCAAAGGAATTTTTGCAGGTGGGGAAAGAGCGAGAAAGGGTGGAAGAGAAGGCTTGACTTGAAGCACTGGGCATCTTGTTATGACGACATGAGTAATCTGAATTAGGCAGAATTACACCTACGGAGGAGCAGCTTCTATAAAGTTCTGGTGGCATGTAGCCTAGTGGTTAGAGTGTAGGGGCAGCAGGTAGCGTAGTGGTTAGAGTGTAGGGGCAGCAGATAGCCTAGTGGTTAGAGCGTTGGGCCAGTAACGGAAAGGTTGCTAAATCGAATCCCCAAGCTGACAAGGTAAAAAAAATCTGTTGTTCTGCCCCTGAACAAGGCAGTTAACCCACTGTTCCCCGGTAGGCCGTCATTGTAAATAAGAATTTGTTCTTAACTGACTTGCCTAGTTAAATGAAGGAACTTGGAACTTCAGAGAGCTGGCTTAACAAGCTAGTGTGCAGAGCGATGGCAGAATAAAAAATCTTTTTGTAGTTAATAAATCCAAATGTGAAACATAAGAATACTATAGTTAACTAGCAATGAAAAAAGTGAATCCATTCTTATTAAAAATCTCTCCCTAATTTCTGATTCATGTAACGTCAGTAGGCTACAGTAGACTACGCTTTGCAGGGGGAGGGGCAGGCAGCCTACACAGGCACACTAGAGCTGTCGCCGACAAAATCTTGGTCGACCGAAAGTCCAGGTGACTTCTTCATGAAGCTGGTTGAGAGAATGCCAAGAGTGCAAAGCTGTATTCAAGGCAAAGGGTGGCTACTTTAAAGAATTTCAAATATATTTTGATTTGTTTAACAGTTTTTTGGTTACTACATGATTCCATGTGTTATTTCATAGTTTTGAAGTCTTCACTATTATTCTACAAATGTAGAAAATAGTTTAAAATAAAAGACAAATCCTTGAATGAATAGGTGTCCAAACTTTTGACTGGTACACACACACACACGTCGAGAAGTATTCAGACCCCTGGACTTTTTCCACATTGTGTGTTACGTTACAGCCTTATTCTAGAATGTAGTCCCCCCCGGTCTACACAAAAAATATCACATAATAACAAAGCAAAAACAGGTTAGACATTTTTGGTAAAAAATATGTTTTTAATATTTGAAATATCACATTTACATAATTATTCAGACCCTTTACTCAGTACTTTGTTGAAGAACCTTTCGCAGCAATTACAGCCTCGAGTCTTCTTGGGTATGACGCTATAAGCTTGGCAAAATCTGTATTTGGAGAGTTTCTCCCATTCTTCTCTGCAGAGCCTCTCAAGCTCCGTCAGGTTGAATGGGGAGCAATGCTGCACAGCTATTTTCAAGTCTCTCCAGAGATGTTTGATCAGGTTCAAGTCCGGGCTCTGGCTGGGCCAATCAAGGACATTCAGAGACTTGTCCCGAATCCACTCCTGCATTGTCTTGGCTGTGTGCTTAGGGTCATTGTCCTGTTGGAAAGTGAACCTTCGCCCCAGTCTGAGGTTCATCAAGGAGCGCTCGCTCTACTTTGCTCCGTTCCTCTTTGCCTCGATCCTGACTAGTCGCCCAGTCCCTGCCACTGAAAAACATCCCCACAGCATGATTCTGTCACTACCATGCTTCACCGTAGGGATGGTGCCAGGTTTCCTCCAGACGGGACGCTTGACATTCAGGCCAAAGAGAATCTTGTTTCTCATGGTCTGAGAGTCTTTAGGTGCCTTTTGGCAAACTCCAAGTGGGCTGTCATGAAGCCACTCCTCAGTAAAAGGCACGGCTTCTGTCTGGCAACTCTACCGTAAAGGCCTGATTGGTGGAGTGCTGCAGAGCTCTGTCAGTGACTATCAGGTTCTTGGTCACCTTCTTGACCAAGGCCCTTCTCCTCCGATTGCTCAGTTTGGCCAGGCGGCCAGCTCTTGGAAGAGTCTTAGTGGTTCCAAACTTCTTCCATTTAAGAATGATGGAGGCCACTGTGTTCTTGGGGACCTTCAATGCTGCAGACATTTTTTGGTACCCTTCCCCAGATCTGTGCCTCGACACAATCCTGTCATGGAGCTCTACGGACAATTACTTCGGCCACATGGCTTGGTTTTTGCTCCTACATGCACTGTCAACTGTGGGACCTTATATAGACAGGTGTGTGCCTTTCCAAATCATGTCCAATCAATTGAATTTACCACAGGTGGACTCCAATCAAGTTGTAGAAACATCTCAAGGATGATCAATGGAAAAAGGATGCCCCTGAGCTAAATTTTGAGTCTCATAGCAAAGGGTCTGAATACTTATGTAAATAACGTGTATATATATATATATATATATATGCAAAAATGAATAAAAAACAATTTGCTTTGTCATTATGGGGTATTGTGTGTAGATTGAGGAAAAACATTTATTTAATCAATTTTCGAATAAGGCTGTAACGTAACAAAATGTGGAAAAGGGAAGGGGTCTGAATACTTTCCAAATGCACTGTAAAAATCATATGTGTTTTAATAAAATCCACTATCTGCTTGTCTGGTGCTGCTTGATGAAATAAAACAAATGACTCAAGAGGGAGCCAGAGATCAAGATAACCAATAGAGACAAATCTTAACTTGACAGACCATCCTCCTCCCACTCTGCTTTCGCAGATTCTGCCCTTGCTCTCCTGAAGTTGCTCGGTATTAGGCTACACGAGGAGTCTGCAATCTTTTTCATGTGGAACGCCAATTTATCTTACCATTTCTATCAATCTGTGTGCCAGTCATGGTTTTTTGTATGCACATTTTGTGGCACAGTTTCATTTCATTTATAATAAATGCCTCCGTATTTTCAAAATTATTGTCATGTGGTGTGAATCAATTCTATACAAATTAAAATGATACAAACCTAAAAAAAAGTAACTTCTATTACCAACTTTGTAAAAATAAAACTACATAAAGCCAACAAATAAAGACATTGCAGCCTGCTGGTAAAAATATAAATAAATATCCTATAAAATCACATTGGCTACACATGGCCTGTCTGCAACGAACTTGCAACATTGTATCAAATATCAACTTGGGCCAGCTGAAGCTTGCATTAGCAAACATTGTATCAAATATCAACTTGGGCCAGCTGAAGCTTGCATTAGCAAACTTGCAAACATTGTATCAAATATCAACTTGGGCCAGCTGAAGCTTGCATTAGCAAACTTGCAAACATTGTATCAAATATCAACTTGGGCCAGCTGAAGCTTGCATTAGCAAACTTGCAAACATTGTGGGCCCTCAGTTTCCTGAGCCAGTGAGGTCAGGACAGACACAGCTGTAGGCTATTTTACAGAAGGCTAAGAGCTCATCAGGTAGACTTATTTTATGACTTTTCCACTCCATCAGAACATGACATTTATATGCCTACATTTGCGCACAGGCCACGTAGCTTATAGTTCTACTTCTATGTGTAATCAGGTGCAATGTCCTTACTCAACATTGTCTTGTTTGGAGAGCTCCTGTCAATGACTTAAAAAAAAAAAAAAAAAAAAAAAAAAAAAAAAACGACAGAACTCGTAAATAGAATAGCCTAGGTTGTGGGCTCTGCAAACAACGTGTCCACTGACAATTAGAACAGTACAAGACTAGAATAATAATATATTGAATGCATTGACAGAAATTAGCATAACTAAATTATAGGGTTTAAGTGGTAAATGCTACTACTGGTGATAACTGTAAATGGTGATTTGATAGACTAACAACCAAGGCAAACAATTCAAAACAATGAAGTTATGAAACAATGACAGTGCACAAATTGGTGGGAGAGAGCACATTCTGGGAGAGACGTGCATTTTAGTCACACTCCCCTTCTTGGACGGTGCCATCCACACGGCCTCCGCAATGGATTAGTTCACTGTGATGGGTGTGAATCAGACAGGTGTCTCTAGTGTGAGAGAGTTTGTTGCTCGAAAAATATTTGTTTTTTTTGGTTCTGTTCCATGAACTGCTCCAACCCCTGGAGAGAAAACACGGCCATCTGAGCATGCTCCACTTTTCGTTTTACTGAACATGGCCTTGATTGCTTTGTGGACATTTTTGCACCTCCCCTCCCGCCTGGAAATAATCTAGAGGAAACACTGATGTCTCTTTTCCACTGTAGGGATTTACCCCGGTGCTTGGCCTAAAGACTCAAGACTCTTCTGTTTTCATGGCTAAGACCGGGGCCCATTAAAGTTAGTGGCTCACTCCACCTGTGAGGTCTCTGTAGCCACATGCTCCTGTAGAGAAGTCTCTGTGTTCTTATATAATACAGTAATATACAGTGTACAAAACATTAGGAACACCTTCCTAATATCGAGTTGCACCCCCTTTTGCCCTCAGAACAGCCTCAATTCATCAGGACATGGACTCTACAAGGTGTTGAGTGTTTCACAGGGATGCTGGCCCATGTTGACTCCAATGTTTCCTACAGTGTCAAGTTGGCTGGTGATCCTCTGGGTGGTGGACCATTCTTGATACACACGGGAAACTGTTGAGCGTGAAAAACCCATCAGCGTTGCAGTTCTTGACACAAACCGGTGCGCCTGGCACCTACTACTATATCAATAAATTTGAGTAAAGCCTTTTTTTCCCTCTCCATCAGCCGATGTTACAGAGTGCTGTACAGAAACCCAGCCTAAAACCCCAAACAGCAAGCAATGCAGGTGTAAAAGCATGGTGGCTAGGAAAAACTCCCTAGAAAGGCCAGAACATAGGAAGAAACCTAGAGAGGAACCAGGCTGTGAGGGGTGGCCAGTCCTCTTCTGGCTGTACTGGGTAGAGATAACAGAACATGGCCAAGATGTTCAAACGTTCATAGATGACCAGCAGGGTCAAATAATAATCACATACCTCGTTCAAAGGCATTTAAATATTTTGGTCTTGCCCATTCACCCTCTGAATGGAACACATACACAATCCATGTCTCAATTTTTTATTTTTTTTTAAACAGTCTCTTACAAGTGACATCAATAAGGGATCATAGCTTTTAACTGGTCAGGGTGAAATGGAAAGAGCCAGTGTTCCTAATGTTTTGTACACTCAGTGCATACTCACCACCTCTGAGGAGGTCTCTGTATGCTCTGCAGCAACGTGCTCTTGTAGAGAAGTCTCCGTGTAGCCCATCCTGCCACAGTAGGGACAGGTGAAAGCCTGGGGCTGCTCCACCGAGAAGGCCTCTCCCCCATAATACAGGTCTGGAAGGAAAGAGGACGGGTAATGGTTAGACAGTATGGAACAGCAGAGGTTAGGGAGTAGGAGACCAGGTTAGGCAGTATGGAACAGCAGAAGTTAAGGAGTAGGAGACAGATTTAGAAAGTATGGAACAGCAGAGCTTAGGGAGTAGGAGACAGTATGGAACAGCAGAGCTTAGGGAGTAGGAGACAGTATGGAACAGCAGAGCTTAGGGAGTAGGAGACAGTATGGAACAGCAGAGCTTAGGGAGTAGGAGACAGGGTTAGACAGTATGGAACAGCAGAGCTTAGGGAGTAGGAGACAGGGTTAGACAGTATGGAACAGATCTCTGGAAGGAAAGAGGACAGTGGATCAGTGCAGGCAGATTTAACGCTCTATCTGACGTAGGACAATCAGTTCTCGGGGTTTGTAGTTGTGGTGTTTTGTAGTCTGGTTAAAGTGGGTCTGCTTGTGGTGTATGGTTGTATTAGCTATGTACGTACTGAAGTCCACCCTGGTTAGTATGCAGTACAGTGTGATTTGTGGCATGTAGTTGTGTGTCTGTGGTCTATATGCAAGTGCGCCTGTGTCTGAAGCCGTGTGCGTGTGTACTTACCGAAGTCGACCCTGGTTAGTAGGCACTGCATGGCGTGCTCTGCTGTGTGTCTGGTGGTGGTAGCTCCGCCCTCGTAGCACGAGGCACACAGGTCGTAGTCGTAGCAAATTAAACACTTGTACCGCCGTCCCCGAAAGTTACCTTTCAAACACGCGTCGCAGCTCACACCTGGGGAAGGACACCACACAGACATGGTATTGGTCAAACCCACCACCACACACACGGTATTGGTCAAACCCAACACCACACACACACGGTATTGGTCAAACCCAACACCACACACACACGGTATTGGTCAAACCCAACACCACACACAGACACACAGCAAGCCTACATGATGCATAATTTATCCATCATAATTAGTCACCATGATATACAACCAACATCTTGACGTAACACACGTAACCTAACCTACTACACAGACACACAGCAGTTTCACATTTCCAGGGTCCACATGAGTACTCGAAAGCCAACATCGCTACAATCCCAGTGCGGGACTGATGGCTGTCGTTATGAAAAACTAGTGGGACTACTATACCCAGCTAGCTATGTGAACTTCCAACTTTGACAGCAGGCAATTCATTTGACAACAACAGTCTTGCTAAGAACCAGCCACCCTTGGTAGAAAGCGGATGTTTCTGGTTTTCAGGGATACAGTATTTTCAACCTAACTTGTCAGGCATCTTATTATGTACCCCTCAAAACAAGCAGGGTCCCGCACCCCCTCCAACAAAATATTGTGCACCCTAGGTTGGGAACCCCTGCTCCAGGTGAGAGAAATTTGAATTGCACTACCAGCACTTTGAAAAGTTTGCAATTATACTTTTTTTTTTTTTGTGGACATTGTGCATCTCATTCAACCTGCAAAAAAAAATACCAAAAATACCAAAAAAACGGTAACGTATGTTAAAATATCATTTTGATTTAACATTGTGGTTTGTAAAAAGGTCGTGGAGAGTTCACTTAATCCTAATCCAACATCAAGTCTCCAGGCAATGCCAAATACACCATGTCAACATACTGGAACTAGCAGAGACAGCAAGGT
>QNTS01008918.1:7460-37276 GCA_003317085.1 Hucho hucho | reverse complement strand
CTCTCCTCTCCTCTCCTCTCCTCTGCCTGTGAGTAAAGGTGTCAGCCTCTCCTCTCCTCTCCCCAGCCTGTGAATAGAGGTGCCAGCCTCTCCTCTCCCCTGCCCTGCATGTGCTCTGAGTTATCACCTGGGTGTTGGTGTGGAATGAGCCCGGAGCTTTCCACACTGGGACTCCTGCCTGCTCTTATCAGACACCTCCGTGATTGACGGACGGAATTTTCCGCTTGCCAGCTGATTTGATCACGTCGCTATGGGTCCAATTTAATTTGGGGGGAGAGGGCAGGCTTTTGTCAGGTGGGGAGAGATAAGGCCCCTGCTTTTACAAACCCTTTAAACAAACTGAGCAGGGAAGGGCCTGTCAGACAGCAGCGATCCCCCTCACGTCCCGCTCTCATCAATCTCAACCTTGCATTTACATCCCAACCCCAAAAGGTGATTGTCAGGGAGGGGAAAACGGGGAAGAAGAAGATGGTGAAGAAAGAGAGGACAAAGAAAGGAGCAGACTAGAAGCGTGGTAAATCCTGGCACTCTTTACACCATGTAAATCAGTCAGCTGCCAGGTTTATTATGATGTTTTATACAGCACTGTAATGCTTCAGAAGGACAAGCAGCACATGACTGGGACACATTCAGTGCACAGCACAATGTAAAACACCCTAAACAGCCTTTGTGAGAGGAGATTGAATACTATCATGTATGAATCATCATTTCATGGTTCCCTCGCAGCTCTTCAGCTGAGAAAACGATGTTCAGTCCTCTGTAAAATCATTGTAGGGTATTACGGACAAGGTTTGACTTGCAGGTGAGAGTGGAGTACTGACTTAGACTACAGTCTTATCATTCTACAGCTCTGCATGACTCCTAGTGCGGTGACTGAGTGGCTAAGCTGTAGGGAACTGCACAGCTAGACACTGACGGACGTTGTGAAACGGCTTGAAGGGGACTGCTCCCACTTTAAGCCAACTGAAACAATAGAGTGCTGCTTGCTGTTCTTCTAAAAACAGAGGATAATCTATTTCAATGGTAAGTGTTAGTCTGCGAGTGTGTATGCAGTGTTTTCAGAGGACCTTTTAAAATATTGAGTAACAAACATGGAGGATTAAAATAACAGTGTATCCCAACAGATCCCAGACTAAAGACCTTGAAACAGCCAGAAACTCACCATCCCACTCTAAAGCCAGTCTTTAAGATCTCTCTGTGCTTTTACTCTACAAACTCATTTTTGGCAGCTGGTCATTCAGTGACGGATCCACCATCTTCTTTAGCTGCACATCTGATATTCTGAAGCTGCTAATTAACACCAACAACTAACAATTACTAGAGTGGATGTCAAGGTATGCTCAGTTGCCATGGAAACGGTCTTAATGGTTTTGGCATGTTGAAACATGATTTTTCACTTTGACAATTTCACTGCTTAAACTGTGACTTTGCCTCATCTCAGTAAGTCAATGACTACCCTGGATTCCATAATGATGACATTGGCACATTGCCTATTGTCAATCACTGAGAATCACAAGGCGTGTGCGCACACACACGCATTCACACACGTATAATGCATGTATATGTGTGTGTACATGCATTGTGTGTTTGTGTGTGTTGCATCTAATGTGCATCGGAAGAATTCATCTCCCATTTTGAACTGAAGAGGGATCAAATTGCTTCCCCTGTTGCTGCGGAAGAGTAATGATTTAGTTCGCTTAATGCACAGCATCTTCTGTCTAATTTGTTAATGTCTCTCACAAGAGCCCCGGGGCTCAGACTATAAAAAGGAAGGAGAAAAAATGAGAGGTTAAATGATTGTTTTTCAGCCAAGATCTTAATTAATAGCTGCATGGGAAAATAATGGTGAGATGCGTGAGGTCACAGCCTCTTTGTCCTTCCTCGTGGAGTAGTGATAGACATGCTATTCTCATCCTAGACAGCCCATATAGGAGGCCAGTGGTCCGTTTCTGCAGTCCAGCTCCTCATCTCGTGGGGCTGCTGTCTAGGGCTCAAACAGGTCTATTATTATCTCCTGAAGATCGCACAGTCCACCTGCACATCCTCCACCACCACCCAGTCTCATCCCTACAGGCTGTGTGGGAGGAAGGTGTTGGATAGGAGGCTGGGAGGCTGGGTCTCTAGGGGCTATCTATGGAGGCTGTATGTTTGTAGTATGTTTGTAGTATGTTTGTTGAAGGTGAAACTCTAATAGTCAGAAGGACTGGGCTTATGGTGACTATATTCCCCTATACTGCATGTCTAGCTACATGGTAATAGGCATGTACTTGAACTTGGGGAGCTGTGGGCTTAAACTGGAGGTAGTTAGAAACAAATCGCCCCTCCTCCACTCCATCCCCCTCTCACCCGCTCCCAGTATCTCATAAGCATCTGCTGATGAGTTGAACTTAAGGAGCGAAGCACGCATCCCCCTCTCTTCTCCTCCCTGCTCACTCGCATGTAACGCCACTTTTAAAATGTTAATTGCAACTTGATTAGGATAGACACAGGGAATAAAGGAAAACACAACTAAATGCAGAATCCAAAGTGGGACATGAGAAGATTGCCAAACATCACAGTCGACTTCTCTTCCGATTCTTTTTTTTCTCAGCAGAGATGACAGCTTTGACCCACTGACTCACCAAAACACTTGCTTTGATTGGTCGCCCGGTCCACGAAGACTTTGGCGGAGATGACGTTACCGAAAGGCAGGAACATTTGCATTAATTCTGCGTCTCCAAACTCCTGGGGCAGATGGTAAATAAACAGGTTGCAGCCTTCCGGCCCTGGTGGGAAATAACAACAACAAACTATAGAGGTTACATGGGGAAATAGAAGGAGAGGACAGGCAGAGCATGCATGATGACATAAGCCCAGTGTCTGCCCCAATTACTAGCTGACAATAGGACAGGACTGACTGGCTCCCAATCTCGCTTCAGTCTCCACACAAACCCAGATGCCACATACAGTACATGGCCTTCTGATGAGGAGTGGAATAGACTGGAGAGAGAGAGAGAGAGAGAGCGAGAGAGAGAGCGAGAGAGAGAGAGAGAGAGAGAGAGAGAGAGAGAGAGAGAGAGAGAGAAAGATGTGGGCTGCTTGGTGTGCTGTGCTAGCGGCTGCATGGATTGTTCCCTGTCTCATTGCTCGGGGATGATAGCATGACGAGATGAGTCTGTGGCTGGTGAGAAGGCTGATAAGAGGCTGCTGCTGACTGACTCTCCCTGGCCCAGATAGAGGACACACACAGTTTGATAGAGAGCTGTGGTTTTCAGTCTGAGCTTATGGCACTATTCTGCCTGTTTGTTAGTTTAGGTGTGCCTCATGAAATGGGGGCTGCTGCGGCTGCAGTCTCCTGGAGGCTGCAGACTGGGGTAGGCAGACTGGGAGACCAGCCAACAGCCAAGCCAGAGAGGGAAGGATCCAGATCTGAGTCAGAGACAGGCCAGTGGGGCTGACACACTGTCAGGAGGAAGAGCAGCTCTGTGTCTTAATGTACACAGCAGACACAAAGTATAGCAGTCGCATAACCCTAGTGCAAGCTTCATTTTACTCAAGGATGAGGGCAGGTAGACCACAATGCTTGGCAAAACACACTGCAATACAATTATTCCCCTTTATGCAATGTTAGAACACTTAGAGTAATTTCAGATTATCCACGTTGACTAATAATCATATTCATAACCATCACATACTGTACAATAACATAAATGAATAATTATAAGAGTGATTTACCATTACAGCATATCCTATGCTTTATTACATTTAATGCTGTGGTACTAACACTAAACTAGGAATGTTAATAAATGATTATGCATGCAGCTAATTAATCTAATTAATATTCATAACCACTTAAACACATTGTAATGGACTGATTAACCAGTCGAACACCGCGAGTTTGAATTAGTGCAGTTTTTGAATAATGACAGAGTAACTTTTCCATCTTGCTGCCTGCTAATGTTAAACTCTTTCAAATGAACTTCTCTTTTTCTCCCATTTTCCAGCCCAGTGTTTCCTCTCCCTGGCTAATTCAAAGCAGCCGTACATTAGAATGGAACATGGTAATTATCACCTTTTATCTTGGGTGGGCGCGCCCGCTAGCTCTTACCTTCTCTCTGTTGCTGGGGGATGATGGTGGGTTGCTGGGGGAACGCTTGACTGATTGGTGCATAGGCGGCAGGGTAGGCTGCTGTTGCAAAGAGAAGGAAAAGAGCCAGAGTGGGATATTACATCTCCATTTGCGACAACTTAAATCATTATTCTATTGTTCACGTCCTCCAGACACTGAATAAATAAATTGCATTACGGCTTGGAGCCCGAGCTCATTTTCATTGTGGATCACTACACAAAGGGAATGCACTGTCTAAACAGGGACACATACAATACAGGAATGAGAGCCTATTCCTATCCTGATACATGGTTAAAGAGGAGAGGTCTTAGTGTCTGTCTATCTATATCACGATCATGTAGAGGGGTGTCCGGAACACAGTTCTCAGTGTACTTTTGGAATTAAGATTTTTGTGTGGGTGTATAATCAAGTCCACTGGAAATCCGTTCAAATCCTAATGTAAAGTTTCCTAATCCTGGAGAAAATTGGCCAGTCCTCTGGGCTATCTTTAGCAGCCATAGTGTCTGCTAGAGTGACAGAGAGAGGGAGAGAGTGAGATCGATAGAGAAAGAGATAGAGGAGTGAGGAGAGGCAGATCACCTGCGTAGTGCTGCACACCGGCGTAAGCCTGCTGGAGAGGGTCAGTCACTGTAGGACTCTGTGCTGCAGAGAGAGAAAGAGAGAGCGACAAAGAGAGAGCGGGTGAGAGAGAAAGAGAGAGAGAGAAAGCGAGAGAGAGAAAGAAAAAGAAAGAAAAGAGAGAGGTGGAGAGAGAGAAAGAGAGAAAGAGAGGGAGAGAGGTAGAGAGAGGCAGAGGATGGAGTCACACATAGATTCGAGTTGTCATATTTCACAGTTCTTCAAAATTCCTATTACCCCCAGATGTTTGCATCAAATATTAACAACATGCCAAACAAACTGCTTTGTGGTTCATTATCACTGCAGCTGCCTTACATAATGCATCAAGGAGTCATGTGCATGATGCTGTGTCAGTTGTTCAGGACTCATCAGGAGCATACAGCATTAAGAGGCTGAGGAGGAGCTTCTGAGGCTCATCATGTTAACCATAATGCACTGATGGATGCACTGACTCACTCATCATGAATGTCAAACACATATTTGACTCTCACAACCACCGTCACACTCCTATTCTGATTGCAGCATGGCAGTCACCTAAGACTATCTTGCAAGGTCTCCCTCTACGAAAATATGATATATAATGGTTTTATCCTAGTTAAGAAAATGCTACATGTCAAATGAATGAAACTGCTGTTAAATTGGCTCACCTGAGTAGAGGTGAATCCCATTGGCTGTCTCACCTGGGTAGGGGTGGATCCCATTGGTGTAGATTGGCTCGTTGGTAGGCTGACCGTTGGTCTGGGGCGGGAGGGATGCGAACCCGTTGACCCCCATGGGGGCTGCTAGGCTGGGCACGGCCGTGGCATTGATACCCGGCGGCGTGCTGGTGCCTGTAAATAGAGCAACCCTGTTTCATTACTGGGACCACAGGCCATGGTGGACATGGTTCACACTCCACAGTCTGCAGCCTCTCTCTGACCAGCGTCTAATTGGACACTGGGGCTGGGGCCTCTCTGTCTGTTAGTGACCTCAGCCTCTCCCCCTGGTCACATTTCAGGTTTGTCACCTTGTCCATGCTCTCTCGTCTTGTGCCAGATGGATTATTATTATTCTCCCTAATCCCGGTGAAGGGCATTTAAGTAATGTAGGATTACATTTGATAGGCATTACCTGGGTGTATGTAGGCTTTGTGGATTACAGATGGCGGATGGATGCAGAGGTGACAGAGCCACTTTATTTAATTCATTTAGAGAGACGCGTGGAGACCCTGTCTTGGGCCAGTCAGCCTACTTAGTGTCGAGCCATTAAAGCTCTTCACGACATGGGCCAGGAAGACAGGTCAAACTCAGGTCCAGGATTATCTCCCACAAATCTTTGCTCGTATATTGTATAGTCAAGGACTTTGCATCCAAAGTCATCAGATTGGCCGTGTTCCCGGAAACACACAAACAGTGGCCCATGAGAGAGAGAGAGAGAGAGAGAGAGAGAGAGAGAGAGACAGAGACAGAGACAGAGACAGAGAGAGAGAGACCTAACCCACTCTATTAAATTAGTCAAAACAGGAACATTTTACAGAAATGAATAAGGAAATTATCTCAACAGAGAAAAATGTCCTCATGTGTGCTACCTATATCCCCCAATAGAATCCACATACTTTAACGATGACAGCTTCTCCATCCTAGAGGGGGAGATCAACCATTTCCAGGCCCAGGGACATGTAATAGTTTGTGGTGACCTAAATGTCAGAACTGGACAAGAATCTGACACTCTCAGCACACAGGGGAAAAAACACCTACCTGGAGGTGACAGAATTTCCTCCTCCATATGCCCCCCTAGACACAACTACGACAACATAACCAACAAAAAGTCCTGCAGCTCTGTCGGACGCTGGGTATGTACATAGTCAATGGTAGGCTTTGAGGGGACTCCTACGGTAGGTACACATATAGGTAATCTCTTGGCAGTAGTACTGTAGACTACTTTATCACTGACCTCAACCCAAAATCTCTTAGAGCGTTCACAGTCAGTCCACTGACACCCCTATCAGATCACAGCAAAATCACACTCTACTTGAACAGAGCTATGTTCAATCATGAGGCATCAAAGCCAAAGGAACTGAATAATATTAAGAAATGCTATAGAAGGAAAATAGGCAACACAAATTCAATCACTTCTAGACAATGTCCTGGACAAAATGTTTCACTGTAATAGTGAAGGTGTAAACTTGGCAGTAGAAAACCTTAACAGTATATTTGACCTCTCAGCTTCCCTATCAAATCAAGCAGAAAATTAACAACAACGACAATGATGCATTCTTCAATGATGAAGAATTTAAAAACCTAAGAAAGAAATTTAAAAACCTGTCCAACCAAAAACATAGAGACCCAGAAAACCTGAGTCTCGCCTTCACTATGGTGAATCATTAAAACAATACAGAAATACACTAAGGAAAAGAAGGAACAGAAATCAGCTCAATGTAATTGAAGAATCCATAGAATCTAACCACTTCCGGGAAAATTGGAAACAACACAAAGAGTTATCTATCCAAAACAGACATGTATGGATAAACCCTTTCTCCAATCTTTTTGGCTCTTTAACAAAGAAAAAACAGCAAAAACATATACATGATCAAATATAAACCTTAGAATCAACTATAAAAGACTACCAGAACCCACTGGATTATCCAATTACATTGAATGAACTACAGGACAAAATACAAACCCTCCAACCAAATTAAATGATAAAATATACAGACCACAAATTCCAATTGGCTATAATTAAACTGTTTAACATCATCCTTAGCTCTGGCATCTTCCCCAATATTTGGAATCAAGGACTGATCACCCCAATCCACAAAAGTGGAGACAAATTTGACCCCAATAACTACCATGGGATATGAGTCAACAGCAGCCTTGGGGAAATCCTCTGCATTATCATTAACAGCAGACTCGTACATTTCCTCAGTGAAAACAATGTACTGAGGAAATGTCAAATTGGCTTTTTACCAAATTACCATACAACAGACCACGTATTCACCCTGCACACCCTAATGGACAAACAAACAAACCAAAACAAAGGCGAAGTCTTCTCATGCTTTGTTGATTTCAGAAAAGCTTTCGACTCAATTTGGCATGAAGGTCTGCTATACAAATTGATTGAAAGTGGTGTTGGGGGAAAAACATACAACAAGTTAATGTACACAAACAACAAGTGTGCGGTTAAAATTGGCAAAAAACACAACCATTTCTTTCCACAGGGCCGGGGGGTGAGATAGGAATGCAGCTTAAGCCCCACCCTCTTCAACATATATATCAACAAATTGGCAATGGGAATTTGAACTGTCTGCAGCACCCGGCCTCACCCTACTAGAACCTGAAGTCAAATGTCTACTATTTGCTGATGATCTGGTGGTTCTGTCCCCAACCACAGAGGGCCTACAGCAGCACCTAGATCTTCTGCACAGATTCTGTCAGACCTGGGCCCTGACAGTAAATCTCTGTAAGACAAAATAATGGTGTTCCAAAAAAGGTCCAGTTGCCAGGACAACGAATAGAAATTCCATGTAGACACTGTAGCCCTAGAGCACACAAAAAACTACACATACCTCAGCCTAAGGTAACTTCCACAAAGCTATGAATGATATGAGAGGCAAGGCAAGAAGGGCCTATGCATTCAAAAGGAGCAAAAAATCTGACATACAAATTAGAAGCAGTTCTAGAACCCATTGCCTTTTATGGTTGTGAGGTCTGGGGTCCGCTCACCAACCAAGAAATCACAAAATGGGACAAACATCAAATTGAGACTCTGCATGCAGAATTCTGCAAAAAATATCCTCTGTGTACAACGTAAAACACCAAATAATGCATGCAGAGCAGAATTAGGCCAATACCCGAAAATTATCAAAATCCAGAAAAGAGATGTTAAATTCTACAACCACCTAAAAGAAAGTGATTCCAAAACCTTCCATAACAAAGCCATCACCTACAGAGAAATTAACCTGGAGAAAAGCCCCCTAAGCAAGCTGGTCCTGGGGCTCTGTTTACAAACACAAACAGACCCCACAGAGCCCCAGGACAGCAACAGCAACACAATTAGACCCAACCAAATAATGAGAAATCTAAAATATAATTACTTGACACATTAGAAAGAATTTACAAAACAACTGAGCAAACTAGAATGCTATTTGGCCCTTAACAGAGAGTACACAAAGGCAGAATACCTGATCAATGTGACTGACCAAAACTAAGGAAAGATTTGACTATGTACAGACTCAGTGAGCATAGCCTTGCTATTGACAAAGGCCACTGAAGGAAGACCTGGCTCTCAAGAGAAAACAGGCTATGTGCACACTGCCCACAAAATGAGGTGGAAACGGAGCTGTACTTCCTAACCTCCTGCCAAATGTATGCCCATATTAGAGACACATATTTCCCTCAGATTACACAGACCCACAAAGAATTCGAAAACAAATCCAATTTTCATAAACTCCCATATCTATTGTGTGAAATACCACAGTGTGCAATCACAGCATCAAGATTTGTGACCTGTTGCCACAAGAAAAGGGCAACCATTGAAAAACAAACTCCATTGTAAATACAACCCATATTTATGTTGATTTATTTTCCCTTTTGTACTTTAACTATTTGCACATCATTACAACACTGTATATAGACATAATCTTACATTTGAAATGTCTTTATTCTTTTGGAACTTTTGTGAGCATAATTTTTATTGTTTATTTCACTTTTGTTTATTATCTATTTCACTTGCTTTGTAAACATATGTTTCCCATACCAATAAAGCCCCTTAAATTGAAATTGAAATGGACATTGAATTGAGAGAGAGAGAGATGGAGGGAGGGAGGGAGAGAGACTGGAAGAGAGAGAAAAAGAGAGAAGCTGTACACTGTGGCGGCCAATGAGGGCCGGGGGATGTCATACATCATAACCCATCATACCTCACTCACGACACGTCTTCTCTATCTTACTTTAGGGCCCTCTGTCACTCTGGCAATGTCATCTCTAACTTCACCACTACCAAAAGGGCACACTATTTTTTATCTAGACTTCACCACTACCAAAAGGCAGATTTTTTTTATCTCCCTTTTAAAAGAGACAGAGATGAAAAGAAACCTGACGTCTAAAGAAATGTACTATTAGCCAGGGCAGAATACATTACATTAGCACGGCTTGTACAAGGCTCACTAATGAATATAGTGAAGTATTACAGGGACTTAAGAGGG
This sequence comes from Hucho hucho, assembly GCA_003317085.1. NCBI lineage: Eukaryota > Metazoa > Chordata > Actinopteri > Salmoniformes > Salmonidae > Hucho > Hucho hucho. Next base: position 27,368 of record QNTS01008918.1, on the reverse strand, counting down.
AGGGTTGGGGAAGGACGGGGAGTCCAGTCCTGGCTGTGTATTTGTACCTGAGGAGGGTGTCATTGGGGCAGCCACCAGACCGTTGACGTTGAAAGCTGCCATTTGCTGCATTTGTGCTGCAGCGATGGCTGCCATGGGGTTCAGATACGAGTTCTGGGTCGCCGCCATTAGCGCTGCTTGCTGTTGCATCATCTGCTGTGGCATTGAAGAGAGAGAGAGGAAGGGAGGGAGAGGGAAAGAGGAGGGAGAGGTAGGCAGTGGGAGAGAGACGGAGGGAGACGGTGAGAGGGGGGAAAGGGAGATGGGGAGAGAGAGAGGCAGGGTGAAATTGCCGCAGGACGAGGGGCATGTTTACTTTCACATCACTGTTTGCATGGTCATGTTGTTGAATAGACAGGTCTCTGTTGCCCCGGAGCCCTGCTACTTAACAGCACTGCTGCTTTACAGGGCTGCTGCTCATTACTAACAACAGATAACGCAATATAATGAGACGAAGCTAGAGAGCAGACAGTCAGACAGTCAGCCTGCTTTACTGTGCGTGAGTGGGTGATTCTCACCTGGCAGGGCGAGCTGTTAGTTACAGTGTGAATGCAAACTCTACAGTTTCCAAACTTGAGGAGATGTTTACTTCAGGTGTGAACGTAGGCTTTATAGATAGAATGTGTATAGCTAGCTATCAGGAGGAGCCGTGACTCGCATGCGCTGAGTGTAAAAGCTCACCGTCTCCTCCCCCGTGGAGCCGAGACTTACAGCGTGAGAGTAGGCACCATAGGCCCCAAACTGGATGGTCATGGGGCTGAAGATGCCGAGCTGGCCTGCCATCTGATGCATCCTACGCAGGGTCCGCTCCTTATCTGTGTCGGCAAACTTCACCACCAGGCTGGAGGATGCCCCCTGGAGATACGCACACTGCAATCAGTCAAGACAACACTCATCTCAGCAATGGACAGACACACACCACACTCAGTCATACACGTACCTCAATGACTACGCACACACACACACCTCTATGCTGGACACACACCAATCTACTTATACGCACACCATACTGAGTCATGACCACAAACACCAGACACACACCACACAACACCAGACACACACCACACAAGGTCTGAGCTGACTCAGTGCATATTTTAAATGACTCCAATCTGAGCTGTCTAGAGACAGTGGGAATAGTGTGTGATCTGTGCGTTTAGTGAACTTTAGAATACTAGTGTACACACTGAGTATACAAAACATTAGGAACACCTGCTCTTTCCATGACATAGACTGACCAGGTGAATCCAGGTGAAAGCTATGATCCCTTATTGATGTCACTTGTTAAATTCCCTTCAGTCAGTGTAGATGAAGGGGAGGAGACAGGTAAAATGTTAAGCCTTGAGACAATTGAGACATGGATTGTGTATGTGTGCCATTCAGTGGTTGAATGGGCAAGACAAAATATTGAAGTGCCTTTAAAAAGGGCATGGTAGTAGGTACCAGGTGTAACGGTTTGTGTCACGAACTGCAACACTGCTGTTTTTTTTACACTCAACAGTTTCCCTTGTGTAACAAGAATAGTCCACCACCCAAAGGACATCCAGCCAACTTGACACAACTGTGGGAGGCATTGGAGTCAACATGGGCCAGCATCCCTGTTGAACGCTTTCGACACCTTGTAGAGTCCATGCCCCGAGGAACTGAGGTTGTTCTGAGTGCAAAGGGGGTGCAACTCAATATTAGGAAGGTGTTCCTAATGTTTGGTATACTCAGTGTACATTGGAGTGAACTGTGATCCTTAGTGTGGTCCCAGAGGAGTCCCAGTCCCCCTGCCGCCGCTCAACTGAATACGATACTCCATAATGAGGTCTGACTGGAGCCTTTGGCGTGCACAGGGAGAAGTATTGACTAATGACAGTGCCTTATGGCAGTGCTGTATTGATGTCTGTGCTACTGAGTTTGGATCCAATTAAATCATTTGAGAGACAGAGTCCAGAGTCAGTTCTTCATATGATGTCCATGGAAAGGAGAGGAGAGGAGAGGAGAGGAGAGGAGAGTGGAGTGGAGAGGAGAGGAGAAAGGAGAGGAGGCTGACAGACAGGCAGAGAGACAGACACAGAAAGCCTCAGACACTGTCAAGAGGCCCGGATCCTATTTAATTCCAGGCAGTTCACACTGCGCTGAGAGAGAGAGATACCCAGGAACTGCTGCTGCGGTTGCACCCAGGAAAGGACAGGACAGAAGGACACAGGCAGCCAGGGGGAAGTCAGGATGTGATTAGCCAGATCATAAAAGCAAAGACACGGGGAGAGAAAAGGACTCCATAATCATAACTTGTATTCATCTTTCATATAATGTGTCATCTTGACAGGGTCAGCACAAATGCCTGCTTTGATTTGTATTTTGATTACAATATTTCCTTGCACGGTACAAATTGAAAAGAGATGGAAACTACAGAGAGAGATGAGGACTAGTGTGTGTGTGTGTGTGTGTGTGTGTGTGTGTGTGTGTGTGTGTGTGTGTGTGTGTCAACAGCCAGAATGCACCTCTACTGGGTCCCAAAAGCAAAAGGCTGGAACCCAGCGCTTGTGGCGCTTGAAGCAAAACAGAACAAACACAAAGTCTCCCAGCAAACAAAGAAACAAACAAACTGCCTCACGCGGTGAATGTGAATGCAGTGAGTGTTGAGCCCGTCCACCAATAATGGTGTGTGTGTCTCCTGCACTGTGCTGTAGAGGCTGGGTGGGTGTCAGGAGTGGTGTCAGCCTGCACCCTGGAGGGACAGTGTGTGTCATATTGGATTCTTCCTGTCAGAGGAGCCAGCCCTCTTCAGCCCTGCACCTGCCAGCCAGCGCCTCACCTCAGGCCAAGGGGGACCCATCTGGTTCTGCTCCCAAGATGCCATTTCAATTAGCTGAATCAATATGGCGGAGTGCCGCTCTAATGGTACACTGTTTTGTCCTTTCTAATTTCATTTCCTTCCCACCTCCTGACCTTTCACTGTTCTGTCCCTATCTTCTGCTGGGGCCGGTGGAGGGACGGGGCTGGCGGTTTTAATGAGGTCTGCGCTGAGCAAACATCCCTTCAGCGCCTCTCCGACCGGCCGCACCGCGCCTCTGCGCTGCCCCTGCTTCCCTTTTCCTTTAGCAGAGCGAGGGGCTGGCACTTAGATCACATTAATTTTCTGCTTTATGTAGCTGTGTATTCCTTTATCTATTTATAACCATTTTTCATTAACCATTCTTCATTTATTCATGAAGAACACATTGTGAGCAGCAAGAAGAAGGCTTGGGAGGGGGAGAGCTCCGGGCAGCCTCTACTCAAAGAACTGTGACTCAGGACTCACTGGTGTCTCCCCGCCTGCATAGTGCAGAGCAGAGTAGCGTATCAGGGAGCAAGATACAGTCTGCAGAGCCAGCCTAAAGTAGCACTAAAACTGAAACACTACCACAGCTCCTATTCACTATGGTACTGGAGAGAGAACAAACTGTACTGGGCTTAGCATCACATACTCTCAAAAAATCCCCTAAAACAGAATTGACTCAGTCAGAGCCTCTTCACCCTATCTAAACATATCTAGTGTCAGAACAAAGGATTTCATTCCTTCTACTTACTGTTATTCTACCTGATAGATCCTGACTGGATCTCCAGCCCAATCTCTAGGAGAAAGAGGAGACTTCAGTGGGAGAATTCACTGGAGGGGATCAGAGGACTTCATCCATCTGAAAAGAACTGGGAATAATTCAGCCACTAAATGCAAAGCAGCAAATTGCAGACATGGCCGTGTTATGTGTCGCACTGGTGGTGACAGGGCCTGCTGAGCTCACTTGTGTTGGCAGGATTGAGACAGTGTGTGAGAGGAGGGAAGGGAGAGAAAGAGAGGTAGTGGAGAGCCAGATTAATGAGAGATAACACAAAGCTAAAGAGCATGACACATAATTCTCTCTCTCTTTCTCTCTCTCTATCTCTCTCTCTCTCTCTCTCTCTCTCTCTCTCTCACCCTCTCTCTTCCTCTCTCTCTCTCTCTCTCTCTCTCTCTCTCTCTCTTCCTCTGTTTCTCTTCCTCTGTCTCCCTCTCAATCTCCATCTCCTTTCTCTCTCTATTCTCTGTCTCTCTCCCAGCAGAAAATCATAACCTGACAAACAAACAAAAATAATAACCTCCAATGGCATGACTCCTATCTCGAAAGAAAATGAATTCAGTGAATTTGATAAGGGGCAACAGGGAGCCTTCACTTTTGATGGGTACAGCTGAGGAATTTGTCACAGGTTCAATAACTAATCTAATTTTGAGAACAACACACTTGACTTGTGAAAAACTCACATTGGATGTTGTGTACGGGCCAAAACGTGAAGGGAAAAAATAGCAAATGTAATTGAGGGATTAGAAATAAGCTACAAGAGTGAAACGGCATTAGGTTTTTATCTGCTCATAGCCCTGATATGAAGACACTGGTGTAAAGTGGGTACTATACAGACATGTAAACACACACTCAGAATTTATCCTCAGCAGAAGCTTATGACGACACAATACGGGCAATAATGTGTAGAAGCCTGTCTTAACAGAATACTAATGACAAACCATTACTTTACTATCATAATGACAACCATGTAGACTGGTTCTGTAATCATCCAACTTATATACTTCATGGAGAAATTACAGTCTCCTCAATATGATGTAAAAACAGGCAATGCTTTGTAAGCCGTTGCACTAAAATAGTCCTCTAAACCCTAGTTCAGTGACATTATTGGACTCCATCCTTGCTGAAAGAGTTAAACCCAAAGCCGTAAATAAGATAATCAAATAAAAGATAACTAGTTTGTCCAGTAATTGGATGAGGCCTCCATGTGGGCCTCCAGTTCAACTCCAGTTGAACCAGTCTCTCCACATCCCCGTGGGCCTGATGGGAGGTATGTGTCTCATTAGTCTGTCTGTCTGTCTTTTGTCTGCATTGGTCCATACTGTCCACCAGTTGCCTGGCAACACGACCTACCCACTACACTTACCCACTTTAACAACACACACAAACACACCATTAAAATACACACCATATCAACACTATTTACATGAAGTACATCCCTAGCTAAATACACACACAGTGTAAGCAATCTCAAGCAATAAACGTTTTTCTTCTCGTACTAGTATCTGTGTTAGAAATTCGATCATGCTTTCATCCAGCGTAGGAGAGAGAGAGAGAGAGAGAGAGAGAGAGAGAGAGAGAGAGAGAGATGTGTCATGAGTATTATGTGTCATGCTCTTTAGCTTTGTGTTATCTCTCATTAATCTGGCTCTCCACTACCTCTCTTTCTCTCCCTTCTCTCCTCTCACACACTGTCTCAATCCTGCCAACACTAGTGAGCTCAGCAGGCCCTGTCACCACCAGTGCGACACAGAACACGGCCATGTCTGCAATTTGCTGGGTGCTGTCTGCCCCCGGCTCTGCCATTTGAAGCACTGCCACCTGTGTCTCCCCTTTTTTTAGTTCTCTCGCTCTCTTTGCTCTCTGCTCTCTTTGCTCTCTCTCTCTCTCTCTCTCTCTCTCTCTCTCTCTCTCTCTCTCTCTCTCTCTCTTTCTCTCTTCACAGCCTTAATTCAACAGCTGAACCAAGAGAGCGTTGGCCTGTTTGGAGCCTGATTACCTTTTAAGTTCAATTAGGGGCACCTGCAATTGGCATCAATTAAAGGCCTGACCTGATCTATCAGCCACTGCCCTTCAGTGGCGTCCCTCGCCCTTTCCCTTCATTACCATTGCTTTCATTACCACCCAATGTATTTTGGTCTGTGCAGGTATTATTTATGGCCGGGTGTGGCTGCCAGCTAACACAGATGCTCTAGAGTTGAACATTAAGAGAGAGCTCTTTGTGCGAGACTGGTCCAGACCCCACAGCTGGCAGTAGGTTAGAGAGCCTCTCTGGATCCTGCCTCCTGTTAGTCAGTTGTTGGCGACATGTGGCACTGATATTATCCAAATGAACTGCATCCCCCTCGGTATCAAAGCCTTAGCTCGGTACTAATGGCCACCTTGCCTATTAATCTGACTGGGACTTGGACGTAGGGTATAGAAGTAACAGGTGCAGGGGTTGAGGGAGAGATATGGATAATATAGACTATTAATGAGCTTTTGGATACAACTCTGGGTCTCTTTGGGGCTCCATATGTCGCCTTGGACAGTTCATCTGCTGTGTATCAAGTGGTTTAGCTGGCTTTGGTACTGACCCTATGTTACTGCAGGCTGGGCAGGGCAGGGGCTCAGAGCAGCAACAGACACACCCAAAGTTGTTTTTTCCCCTCCCTAAGCTTGTGACTTCTAATGCTATTGCAGAACGTGTCAGACAGCATCAGTAAGGGAAATATGTGTAAATGACATCCGACTTGCAGGACACTATCCTGTTGCCAGAGAGCTGAAGTAAATATTTATAGCAAAACATCAATGGAGTGTATGTACTAAAGGTGTCTGCCAGGGACTGTGAATCTAAAATATGCATGGAGATTCTGTGTTATTCATCATCTTCCCTTAGTAAAACATATTTAATGATGGCCGTTACATGCCAGATAACAAGCATAACAACCCCAATTTGTAATTACTGCAGTTTGACAGGAGTTGCAGGATATCCAATAATTAGGATGATTCCCAGCATGTTGGGTAGGACGAGATCTTTGTGTTTTGAGAAATACAACATGATACTGTAAAACACTTTAGTACCACTGTTAAGTCTCTACATTGTGGTTTCAGATGAATCGTCCAAGCATGTTTGCTACAAAACCTACGACTATAAATGTAATAACTAGTCTCCTAAGTTGTGCCAGTATATTGCATTTTCCAATTAAATACGCCGAAAGATAAGCTCTGTATGAATGTTGTGTTTTTAGACTGAAGGAGAATTCATTATTTCCGTGATTGATTATTTTCCTCTACGGAAAAGTACCTCCCAATGAGTGTGCACTAAATCAATTATTACATTTTTGATTTCAGATATTTTTCAGAGACGATTTCCATATTTGAACATGAAATAATATGAATCTTGCAAAGCTGCATCATTTCTGTTGCATATATATTCTAAGACACACATAATGTATAGTATTTCGTATATCATTACAAAATGATTTCCATAGATACAGACTGGTAAAAAGGTACAATAGATATGAGAGGAGAATTGCAGGTGTAGGATCTTAATTTGACCAGTTTCTCACAGCAGGAGTAATCCTGCAGCAATAGGAAATGTGAATTATTGTGTGGATTATAACAAACTGACAGTTTTGTAGGGGTTGATAAATTGTTAGTTAGGACAAATCAAGTCAGACATTTTAAAGTCAACATGACAAACTTTCAAAGCCTTTTTAAACCTTGAATACACTACAAGTTTGCATTTCCTGCTGTGCATGACATTTCCTGCAACAGGGTGAGCAAATTACGATCCGACATCTGATCCAATAATATATACAGTATATTCAATGACAAGACATCTATGCTGCACATACAAACAGTTGTGCAATGTGAAACGTTGGAGGCTGACTGTGTGATTATTTTGTGAACGTTAATAAATGCTAAGAAAGTCTATGTGAATGTTTTATGCGTGAATGTATTATTTGAAGGCTTTAGGAAGGGCGGCTATGCCATCAATGTTCTATACAGTATGTGTGAATTCCCATTCTGTATACTACATGAGTACTAGTATCTTATCGAAGCCGTGTGTGTGTGTGTGTGTGTGTGTGTGTGTGTGTGTGTGTGTGTGTGTGTGTGTGTGTGTGTGTGTGTGTGTGTGTGTGTGTGTGTGTGTGTGTGTGTGTGTGTGTGCGTGCGTGNGTGTAACACGGTTATACTCACTGGCATGGTCTGTCCGCCGTGCAGGCTGTTGATGGCCGCCTGTGCTTCTGCGTGGCTGGAGAACTTGACAAAGGCACAGCCTGCACACACACGCGCCCACACCGACAGACAGGGAGAGAGAGAGAGATGCAGCATCAGAGAGCTGGCCTTGAGTAAGGGAAAAACATTCATTACCATTATTTTCATGTTATCTAGTTTGTTAATGTATTCTGCCATTTGTGTTTTCAGTGCATAACTCTGAATAAATCATTCTAATTGTAGTGAAGGCGTTAGCTGCATGGAACATCCTGTCCCTCGCCCATTTCTAATTCCACCCCTCTACGCCGGAGCACAGGAGCAACAGCATCTACTACAGAGCCTTGGTTGTGATTATTCATCTGTTTAATATTTACACATTGTGATCTGTGTGCAGTCTATCATAAAACAGATTATGATGACAAAGGCATAGTATTATAATCTGCCTATCTGCCAGTATCTTTGCTTGTGTATAATTTTTTACTAAGGGCTTTGCTCAAGGGGCATTCAAATCATCTTAAATCTGTTGCCTGGCTTATGCAAAAATCTACAGGAACAGGCAAAAAAACTAAAGGTAATATTCTTGGGGTCTCAATTAATTAATTTCTGATTTCGATCAACATAATATATTAAACAAGATTTAATGTATAAAAATTAATGCCCATGGTTAAAAAGAAACGCACACATATGTAGCTATTCCAAGGAATAAAGAGATTCTGATCTATCAGAATATACATGTTTATTGAGGGAGAGTAAATAATACAGAGAAAAACTATGCACAATTAAGAAAGTGTTGTACTGTATAAAACTGTTGTACTGTATAAAAGCATTATACTGTATAAAGTGTAGTACTGTATAAAAGCATTATACTGTATAAAGTGTAGTACTGTATAAAACTGTTGTACTGTATAAAAGCATTATACTGTATAAAGTGTAGTACTGTATAAAAGTGTTGTATTGTATAACAGTGTTGTACAGTTTGAAAGGGTTGTACTGTATAACAGTGTTGTACTATATAACAGTGGTGTACTGTATAACAGTGTTGTACTGTATGAAAGTGTTGTACTGTATAACAGTGTTGTACTGTATGAAAGTGTTGTAGTGTATAACAGTGTTGTACTGTATAACAGTGTTGTACTGTATGAAAGTGTTGTACTGTATAACAGTGTTGTACTGTATAAAAGTGTTGTACTGCATAAAAGTGTTGTACTGTTTGAAAGTGTTGTACTGTATAACAGTGTTGTACTGTATAACAGTGTTGTACGTTTTGAAAGTGTTGTACTGTATAGCAGTGTTGTACTGTATAACCGTGTTGTAGTGTATAACAGTGTTGTACTGTATAACAGTGGTGTACTGTTTGAAAGTGTTGTACTGTATAACAGTGTTGTACTGTTTGAAAGTGTTGTACTGTATAACAGTGTTGTATTGTATAACAGTGTTGTACTGTTTGAAAGTGTTGTACTGTATAACAGTGTTAAACTGTTTGAAAGTGATGTACTGTATAACATTGTTGTACTGTATAACAGTGTTAAACTGTTTGAAAGTGATGTACTGTATAACATTGTTGTACTGTATAACAGTGTTGAACTGTATAACTGTGTTGTAGTGTATAACAGTGTTGTACTGTATAACAGTGTTGTACTGTAAAACAGTCTTGTACTGTTTGAAAGTGTTGTACTGTATAACAGTGTTGTACTGTATGAAAGTGTTGTACTGTATAACAGTGTTGTACTGTATGAAAGTGTTGTACTGTATAAAAGCGTTATACTGTATAAAAGTGTTGTACTGTATAAAAGTGTTGTACTGTATAAAAGGGTTGTACTGTTTAAAAGGGTTGTACTGTTTAAAAGTGTTGTACTGTTTAAAAGTGTAGTACTGTATAAAAGGATTGTACTGTTTAAACGGGTTGTACTGTATAAAAGGGTTGTACTGTATAAAAGGGTTGTACTGTACGAAAGCGTTATACTGTATAAAGTGTAGTACTGTATAAAAGGGTTGTACTGTATAAAAGTGTTGTACTGTATAAAAGGGTTGTACTGTTTAAAAGGGTTGTACTGTTTAAAAGTGTTGTACTGTATAAAAGTGTAGTACTGTATAAAAGGGTTGTACTGTTTAAACGGGTTGTACTGTATAAAAGGGTTGTACTGTATAAAATGGTTGTACTGTACGAAAGCGTTATACTGTATAAAGTGTAGTACTGTATAAAAGGGTTGTACTGTATAAAAGTGTTGTACTGTATAAAAGCGTTATACTGTATAAAAGCGTTATACTGTATACAATTGTTGTACTGTATAAAAGTGTTGTACTGTATAAAAGGGTTGTACTGTTTAAAAGGGTTGTACTGTTTAAAAGTGTAGTACTGTATAAAAGGGTTGTACTGTTTAAACGGGTTGTACTGTATAAAAGGGTTGTACTGTATAAAAGGGTTGTACTGTACGAAAGCGTTATACTGTATAAAGTGTAGTACTGTATAAAAGTGTTGTACTGTATAAAAGCGTTATACTGTATAAAAGCGTTATACTGTATACAATTGTTGTACTGTATAAAAGTGTTGTACTGTATAAAAGGGTTGTACTGTTTAAAAGGGTTGTACTGTTTAAAAGTGTTGTACTGTTTAAAAGTGTTGTACTGTTTAAAAGTGTAGTACTGTATAAAAGGGTTGTACTGTTTAAACGGGTTGTACTGTATAAAAGGGTTGTACTGTATAAAAGGGTTGTACTGTACGAAAGCGTTATACTGTATAAAGTGTAGTACTGTATAAAAGGGTTGTACTGTATAAAAGTGTAGTACTGTATAAAAGTGTTGTACTGTATAAAATCGTTATACTGTATAAAAACGTTATGCTGTTCAAAAGTGTTATACTGTATAAAAGTGTTATACTGTATAAAAGTGTTGTACTGTATAACAGTGTTGTACTGTTTGAAAGTGTTATACTGTATAAAAGTGTTGTACTGTATAAAATCGTTATACTGTATAAAAGCGTTATACTGTTCAAAAGTGTTATACTGTATAAAAGCGGTATACTGTATAAAAGTGTTGCACTGTATAAACGCGTTATACTGCATAAAATTGTTGTACTGTATAAAAGTGTTGTACCGTTTAAAAGTGTTGTACTGTATAAAAGCGTTATACTGTATAAAAGCATTATACTATATACAATTGTTGTACTGTTTAAAAGTGTTGTACTGTATAAAAGTGTTGTACTCTATAAAGGGGTTGTACTGTATAAAAGTGTTGTACTGTATAAAAGGGTTGTACTGTATACAAGTGTTGTACTGTATGAAAGCGTTATACTGTATAAAGTGTTGTACTGTATAAAAGCGTTGTACCATTTAAAAGTGTTGTACTGTATAAAAGTGTTGTACTGTATAAAAGTGTTATACTGTATAAAATTGTTGTACTGTGTAAAAGTGTTGTACTGTATAAAAGTGTTGTACTGTATAAAGGGGTTGTACTGTATAAAAGTGTTGTACTGTATAAAAGGGTTGTACTGTATGAAAGCGTTATACTGTATAAAGTGTAGTACTGTATAAAAGGGTTGTACTGTATAAAAGTGTAGTACTGTATAAAAGGGTTGTACTGTATAAAAGTGTTGTACTGTATAAAAGGGTTGTACTGTTTAAAAGTGTTGTACTGTATATTTAAATGAGCCTATATTGAGCACTTTAAATTCCATAGGTGCATTTTACTGCAGGCTTCATTCCAGTCATATTTTTCAAAATGATTTCTTCTAGTTGTATCACTGTCTTCAGGAGGCAGCTTGTGTCTGGTTACTAGATAGCTAATTAACTCATCCGGATTCATATGGACCTTTCTTACCGGAGCAGGACCAGTGTGTAAGACAGACAGCGTTTTTCAAGCTTTTAAAAAACAGATGATACCCGTTTAGAAAGCTTTCAACAATCCAATTAGAAGTGTTTATATACATTTATTCATCCTCAATTCCCCACAGGGGCACAGATGATTCATTTAAATTACAATGGCTGATAGCTACACCCAAGAGAAACACTGGCCCGTTCACTTAGGCATTCTAAAAGAGCCATCCAGCATCCCTGTGTAGACAAATGAATAATTTCCTCAACCAAATCAAATGTGGCCATGGATGGAGTTACATACACTGGCTGCATATAAACAGTTTCCCCCTGTCACCTTGGCAATCTGTGCTCCATCAACATGATCAATGTTGTATGTAGAAATGTGAAAATGTGATTCTAATGTAATATAACGTTTTCTGAACATAAATGGGAACTTGGCTGCGTAGGTAAGTTAGCATGTGTTCAGACCAGATGCTACAGTTCAACTGTATATAGGCAGGAGACATGACTAAAAAGTGGATGGTAGACAAGTCACAAAAGGCTTTGATTTCACTGCGGCCCTCTTGCTCTCCCTTCTCTGGCACTCCCCTCTGCTTTGGAAAGCTAAAGGTCCCTTTTTCCTCCAACTGGAGCGAGGGAGGGAGGCAGCAGCCTGCTGGGGGAATGTTTGATTGCACGCCTCTGTTTGAGGGAACAAAAGAATTTAACCTTTGTAGTGGAAATAATAAGGGAGAGTTTGTTCTGGAAACTCAAAGGGCCCAGGTTTCGTTTCCAGGTCCTAGATGGCATACTGTTGGTTATCTCCCTCCATCCCCAACATCCACCTAGCTAACAAGGCTGGCCCTGGCAATGATTAAGCCCTGGTGTCCCGGCACAGCTCAGCCCGACTGGAGGCAGGGCAGACTGTGATTCGCTGCGTTTGGCAAACAACATGCATTTAACATGTGGGGCTCTCAACGCCCCCCCACTGACTGAGGGAGCGAACGTAGCGCCGTGTGTGTAGACTTGCTTTCCCTGACCTAGAAAAAAAGCCTGGATAGGTTTAGGGACCCGGAGCATGGAGTTCTCAAAAGAATTGGAAGTGAAGCTAGACTCATAAATTATAGTGCACAGTCAGTCAAGGTTTTTGAATTTGATGTTTGAGAATAAAAAAAGAAAAAAAGATTGCATTACTTTCAAGCTAGCTGGAGGTTCTGTGTTGCCTTTTGAATTCCTGAGGAAAATAATATGTATGCAGGAATTCCATCAGGCAGAATGGATGACATTTATAACACAACTTAATTATAGACCTAAAAGCCATCTCTCTGTTATTCCTGACAATTCCTCGCTCCATTCAACTCTGGCAGCAAGTGTTTCACTTTGAGAGTACTTTGAGCAGGGCTGCCATATAGAGATGGATGTCAAACTTCTTGGCCTTTTTATTGGGTTGAAAAGACGCTGAAAGCCTCCGAGTGGCATACATTTACATCAGCAGGGGACAAAGGCTCCATAATGGAATAGAGAGCACTGTCAATTTCAAGATCTGTCTTATTTGACTTACGGGACCATGTCTAGTGGTACTGTGGTTGCCAAAATTATTTGCTGCCACCGTCTCCTTAACGATGTCATGGGATTGTTGCACAACTGGCTCTGATAGGAGCAGTCAGTCAAACCGTTCTCTCAGTCACCTGGGTGTCAGTCACCTGGGTGCCAAACAACTGGGACAGTCTGTAAGTAACAGACAACACCTATGCTTATGGTACACAACTACAGATCTTAGCACAACAATGAGAGAGATATAAAGCAAGATGAAGAAAAGAGCTGGTGATGTGAAACTGGTGATGAGAAGGGTATAGAGAGTAGTACAGAGAGAAGAGAGGAGCTGGTGATGTGAAACTGGTGATGAGAAGGGTATAGAGAGTAGTATAGAGAGAAGAGAGAAACTGGTGATGAGAAGGGTATAGAGAGTAGTATAGAGAGAAGAGAGGAGCTGGTGATGAGAAGGGTATAGAGAGTAGTATAGAGAGAAGAGAGGAGCTGGTGATGAGAAGGGTATAGAGAGTAGTATAGAGAGAAGAGAGGAGCTGGTGATGAGAAGGGTATAGAGAGTAGTATAGAGAGAAGAGAGAAGCTGGTGATGAGAAGGGTATAGAGAGTAGTATAGAGAGAAGAGAGAAACTGGTGATGAGAAGGGTATAGAGAGTAGTATAGAGAGAAGAGAGGAGCTGGTGATGAGAAGGGTATAGAGAGAAGAGAGGAGCGCTACAGTGTCTGGCAAATGAGTGAAAGAGAGAAAGAGTGAACGAGGGTGCACACTGGTTCCCGTCTGACCCAGCAGGAGCACACAGCACTGGGCTTATTTCATTTTGTGGACTGTCAATCAGAGCCAGGCAGGCAGCGGGAGCGGCCCGGGGAGAGGAAGCAGGGAGCAGGCCTTTGGCAATGCAGAACAATAGAACCTGGATCAACAGAGAGCGGAGCAGATGTACACACCGATAGTCACATGACCCAACATAGGCCGCCTTTCTCTTGAATGTACTTGGAAGCTGCACATTATCAAACCTCCCACCTTCTCACACATCTATTTCACACATTCAGCCATTTAATATAGGAGGATAAATCACAGGCAATAGAAAGAGAGAGAGAGAGAGAGAGAGAGAGAGAAAGAGAGAGAGAGAGAGAGAGAGAGAGAGAGAACCCCAACGTTCGTTGCTTATCAGAGGAAATAACATGGCTTGTGGTCTATGAGACAGACCCATCAAACGATAGGAGGAAGACACACTGCTGGCTAAGAACAAACCTTGAATCAAACATCCATAGCCATCTTTCACTTCGTTATGATTCAATGGACTTCATAGCGGCTGTGCTGTTGTTGTGTTTTGGTGAATACTGTTCGACTGTTATTGTTGTGAGTGGCAGGGGTAAAAGCCAGGGACAGACTGATTTATTTACAGTAGGACATTATCGTCGACAAACGTCTCTAGGGAGGGATGACAGGGATGTGGGAAACAAACATAATTACACCCCTCTGCCTTTCTGATAACAGGAAGAGGAGGAGGAAGGGAGTTGGAGGGAAGAGGAGGAGGTGTTTGCAATGTGTTTGTCGAGTACGAGTCTAGGGAAAGTGAACGGTGTGAGGAATGGGGACTACAAAGGGAGAGCTGGAGAAGGGGGGAGTGAAGAGAGAGAGGTGTGGAGAGAAAAGATAGATAGGTGAGAGGAAGGAGGTGTGATGCTGTATGTGTAGGGGAGGTTTAAGGAGAAGGCGAGAGAAAGAAGTGGAACAGACAGGATATACAGAACAGTAAGGCCAGGGGAGAAGAGGAGGGTGAGCTAGTGAGTGGATGAGAGTGGGAAGGAGACAGGTGAAGTGAGGGAATATACAGGGAGAGAGAGAGGAGGAGGAGAAGGAGAGAGAGTAGAGATAGAGGGAGAAAGGGGGAATAGAGGGAGAGGGAGTGTGTGAGAGAGAGAGAAAGACAGGGGGAGAAAGAGGGGAGTAGAGAGCGAGAGACAGCGAGAAGGAGACAGGTAAGAAGAGAGAGAGGGAGTAGAGAGGCAAAGAGGAAGTGAGGTGTGTGGGCAGGCGCTGACCCTTACTGGCCCCATCAGGCCCTCTCAGGACGGTGCACTCCTCGATCTGGCCGAAGGTCTCAAAGAGCCGCCGGACGTCCTCCTCGCTCTGCTGCTTCCCAAGCATCCCCACAAACAGCTTCCTGTCTTCTGGAGGGAAACCGAGGGAGAGGAGGAGAGGAGGGAAAGAAAGAAGGAGAGAGAACACAAACAAATGCTACAGCTGATGGCAGCGTTCTGCTGAGTCTGTGAGGATCACCTCAGCAGGAAACTCAAAACACTCCCTGTCGTCATCAGGCATACTGGTGTGTTCTGTTGTTGTTGTTGTTGTTGTTGTGTGGTTTCCCTGGCAGGAAGACATGTTCCTGTCTCCACTGAGCTATTCTAGTAGATAGAGCTGCCTGTAGTGTCTGGGTGATGTTTAATACAGATGTTGTTTGGAGCGCTGTTACTGTCATACAGCAGTAATACATGAAGATGAGAGATCCAGTATAGCGTAGTAGTGTATATAGTATGCAGTGTATAGTGTTGCCTGGGTTGTGTGTTGTACAGCTGTATCCTGTGTTGACCTATACCCTCCCCTCCCTCGCCCGCTATGACATGGCTAGTCCCGCTGGCCAGACGGGGGCGCTGTGACTACGATGTATGGCTTCTATACCTCCAAATCTGGCCAGTCAGAAGGGAGGATTTTTCTAATTAATCTCCCCTGGCATTAGACAGAACATTCATCTTCTTTACCTTCTTCTACATTATGCATTTCCTATTCGACTGTGTTGTGGAATGGAATGGCTACTAGCAAGAACCCATACCCAGAACTGATGGAACGTGGCAGGGAGAGGAAGACGAGTTTATTGGAAATGACACTGTTGATCTTCAGCATGAGTCATTTGACTGCGTCGGGGAGGGAGCGGTGGGGGGAAGGCGAGGGGCGAGAGCATCACCTGGACCTGGACAGATGTGACACCTCCTGTACCTGCCAGGTACCATTAGACACAGTTGTTCTAAAAATAAAGCTGGGGGAACCTCAGATCCTGTTACAGTCCTGTAAAGTTCAAATGAGACGTGCCTGGCTGCTCCCCGCTTCAACACACAAATGAGCACATGCATAATCAGCATGCCCAGCCTGCCTGCCCGACGGCGTGCCTGCCTGCCTGCCTGCCCGACGGCGTGCCTGCCTGCCCGACGGCGTGCCTGCCTGCCTGCCCGACGGCGTGCCGCTCTTACTATGGCTGGAGGTGTCAGAGCTTCATCTTAAAGTGGAAGCCCTGTTGCTAGTCACGATCACACTCATCTGGTCACGCCTCACACGGACCCAGCCTCACACTGACCCAGCCATACAGGGAGTGTATTAGGTAGATGTTGTGGAATTGTTAGATTACTTGTTAGATATTACTGCACTGTCGGAACCAGAAGCACAAGCATTTCGCTACACTCGCATTAACATCTGCTAACCATGTATATGTGACCAATAAAATTTGATTTGATTTGATACACTGGCCCAGCCTCACACGGACCCAGCCTCGCATGGACCCAGCCTCAAACCTCAAACGTCATGACTATGGCCCCAGCCTCTCACTCCTACATGACCATCTGCTGTAATAACTGGCCTCATATATTCTCCTGCTCCTACATATTCATCTACAGCAGTCACGCCTCACACGTCACCGTCACACACCCAGCAGCCATCTCTCTACTCATTTAAGCTCCTCTATCGGCCCTTGGCCTGATAGGCCTGAGGAGAACAGGGTACACAGTGTGTGGTCATGGGGGCTAGCTGTATGGGGACTAGATGATATACGCAGATGATACAGTCTTATACTCAGCTGGCCCCTCCCCGGGTTTTGTGTTACAACAAAGCCTTCTTAGTGTCCAACAAGCTTTCTCTACCCTTAACCTTGTTCTGAACACCAGCAAAACAAAGGTCATGTGGTTTGGTAAGAAGAATAACCCTCCTACCACAGGTGTTATTACTACCTCTGAGGGTTTAGAGCTTGAGGTAGTCACCTCATACAAGTACTTGGGAGTATGGATAGACAGTGCACTGTCCTTCTCTCAGCACATATCAAAGGCTATAGTAAAATCTAGACTTGGTTTCCTCTTTCACCCCAGCTGCCAAACTAACCCTGATTCAGATGACCATCCTGACCATGCTAGATTACGGAGACTTAATTCATAGATCGGCAGGTAAGGGTGCTCTCGAGCGGCTAGATGTTCTTTACCATTCGGCCATCAGATTTGCCACCAATGCTCCTTATAGGACACATCACTGCACTCTATACTCTTCTGTCATCTCTGTATACCCGTCGCAAGAACCACTGGTTGATGCTTATTTATAAAACTCTCTTAGGCCTCACTCCCCCCTATCTAAGATATCTACTGCAGCCCTCATCCTCCACATACAACACCCGTTCTGCCAGTCACATTCTGTTAAAGGTCCCCAAAGCACACACATCCCTGGGTCGCTCCTCTTTTCAGTTCACTGCAGCTAGCGACTGGATCGAGCTGCAACAAACACTCAAACTGGACCGTTTTATCTCAATCTCTTCATTCAAAGACTCAATCATGAACACACTTACTGAGAGTTGTGGCTGTTTTGCGTGATGTATTGTTGTCTCTACCTTCTTGCCCTTTGTGCTGTTGTCTGTGCCCAATAACGTTTGCACCCTGTTTTTTGTGGTGCTACCATGTTGTGCTGCTGCCATGTTGTGTTGTTAACATGTTGTTGTCATGTTGTGTTGCTGTGCATGCTGTGTTGTCATGTGGTGCTGCCATGCTATGTTGTTGTCTTAGGTCTCTCTTTATGTAGTGTTGTGTTGTCTCTCTTGTCGTGATGTGTGTTTTGTCCTATATTTTTTTAAATTTATTTTTATTTTTAATCCCAACCCCCGGCCCCGCAGGAGGTCTTTTGCCTTTTGGTAGACCGTCATTGTAAATAAGAATTTGTTTTTAACTGATTTGCCTAGTTAAATAAAGGTTAAAAACAATAAAAATAGCTGACAAAAAAATAGACCATGAGAGGACAGGATATGGGTCTCAGCTGGGATGCATTCACAGCTTTTAGCTCACAGAACAGTTCCGGAAAGGTGTTTGTCTGGAATGAGTCAGAGTTTCAGAGATGAGACAAAAGGTGAGACTTGAGTGGCTCCCAGAACACACCTGACTCCATTTGGATTGTCTCTCTCTTTCTCTCTCTCTCTGTCATCAGACATTTCATTGGGGTGTCACTATCAGGCCTTAATGGTAGAAGTGCACTTTTACAGGCCTCCTGTGGCGTCTTAATGTTTTGGGACAAAAACTAATTTCCAACCGGGGCTTGAGGAGGTATAATGATAGCCATGAGTGAGGTAATGAACTTTTCAAACATGCAAACGGAAGAAATAAATGACACCTGGCGAAAGCGTTAAAGGAGAGTGAGAGCTCTTCTGAGCCCTCCTCTGGGAGGGAGGAACGGTCGGAGTGAGAAGATTGAATTTGGAGCCGATATCTTTTCATTGCCTGACCTAAGCACTCTTCTCCTCTCGCCGAGCCGGCCGGCCCACCACACTGCACACCCTGGCCAGAGTATGAATCGCTATTAATTTGTCCATTTTGCACCTGTCTCCAAAGCAGCGCGTTATTGGATCTGCAACGTTTCTCTACTCTTATGGCCACTCTGAGGCTTTTAAAGTGCATTTATGATTATGAATAAATAACCAGCGATGCTCAATACTCTCCATAACGAGATGTCTATCCTCCAGAAAAGACTAAGAGAGTTCTTCATAAAAGTGTGTGTGGACGGGGAAAATCAACGAGTATACAGTTAAAGTACAATCCTGCATTTACATCCAGACTAAAGTGAATGCTTCACGATGAAGAACACTTAGGACTTAACTGACATGGCGGGGCTACTTGACTTTGACTGTCTGTCTGACCCCTCTCCTCCATACTTATCTCTCACAGAGAGATCCTAGCCCCTCTTACCCCTGTCTGTAAATGAGCCCCGATAGAACAGGAGCCCTGCTATAACAGGTGATCTGTACTGTGAATGAGGCTCCACTCAGTAGCCACCCATGTAATCGACATGGTCCTCCCTCCCCACTGCTTTACATTAAACATAAGTGTCTGCATGAGAAACAGAGAAAGAGAGAAGGAGAGAGATTGATAACTAGGTTTGTGTGCTACAGTGTCCAACTGACTGCACACACACACACACACACACACACACACACACACACACACACACACACACACACACACACACACACACACACACACACACACACACACACACACACACACACACACACACACACACACACACACACACACAGACACACACACACAGAAACACAGACACACAGACACAGACACACAGACAGTTACCCACACTATCCTCGTCTCTCTCCGCAGCTGTTCATTTCTTGACTGAAGGTAGGTGTAATTGTGTGGGATATAGGGCTGTGTCAGTCTGAGATGGCATGTCCAAACTGAGATGGCATGTGGACGGCCCCATTTTAGGAATGCAAATAGAAGAGAAGATCAAAGTTATCAAAACACAACTGACATCTGACAATCGCTTGTCTCAGGAAGCCTTTTCATTTCAGCGCCCGGTGTATTAAAAATTAATGGATTTTGCACAGATGCCATATGCTGTCAAGATTGATGCTTCTCTCTCTGGATTAAAGTGGTACTTTTGTTGTAGGGTGCAGTGTCTGGCTTGATATTTTCTTTCCATCTCTATG
>QNTS01008917.1:3958-24300 GCA_003317085.1 Hucho hucho | reverse complement strand
CAGCTTTATATACAGCCTTTTATACTTAGTCTTACAGAATATACTCAGCTTTATATACAGCCTTTTATACTTAGTCTTACAGAATATACTCAGCTTTATATACAGCCTTTTATACTTAGTCTTACAGAATATACTCAGCTTTATATACAGCCTTTTATACTTAGTCTTACAGAATATACTCAGCTTTATATACAGCCTTTTATACTTAGTATTACAGTATATACTCAGCTTTATATACAGCCTTATATACTTAGTCTTACAGTATATACTCAGCTTTATATACAGCCTTTTATACTTAGTCTTACAGAATATACTCAGCTTTATTTATATACAGCCTTATATACTTAGTCTTACAGTATATACTCAGCTTTATATACAGCCTTTTATACTTAGTCTTACAGTATATACTCAGCTTTATATACAGCCTTTTATACTTAGTCTTACAGTATATACTCAGCTTTATATACAGCCTTATATACTTAGTCTTACAGTATATACTCAGCTTTATATACAGCCTTTTATACTTAGTCTTACAGAATATACTCAGCTTTATTTATATACAGCCTTATATACTTAGTCTTACAGTATATACTCAGCTTTATATACAGCCTTATATACTTAGTCTTACAGTATATACTCAGCTTTATATACAGCCTTATATACTCAGCCTTATATACAGCCTCATATTCTATAAATAAGGCGCGAGGGGGTGTAGTATATGGCCAATATACCACGGCTAAGGGCTGTTCTTAAGCGCAACGCGGCGTGCCTGGACACAGCCCTTAGCCGTGGTATATTGGCCATATATCACAAACTCCTGAGGTGCCTTATTGCTATTATAAACTGTTAACCAACATAATTATAACAGTAAAAATTACTTTTTTGACATATCCGTGGTCTGATATACCACGGCTGTCAGCCAATCAGCATTCATGGCTCGAACCACCCAGTTTTTAAAGCCTTTTTACTCATCAATCTACACATAATACCCCATAATGACAAAGCAAAAACTGATTTTTTGAAATTTTTGCAAATGTATTAAATATAAAAAACAGAAATATTACATTTACATAAGTAGAATCCTTTACTCAGTACTTTGTTGAAACCCTTTTGGCAGCGATTACAGCCTTGAGTATGACGCTACAAGCTTGGCACACCTGTATTTGGAGAGTTAATCCCATTATGTTCTGCAGATCCTCTCAAACTCTATTTTCAGGTCTCTCTAGAGATGTTTGATCGGGTTCAAGTCCGGACTCTGTCTGGGCCACTCAAGGACGTTCAAAGACTTTTCCTGAAGCCACTCCTGCGTTGTCTTGGCTGTGTGCTTAGGGTCGTTGTTCTGTTGGAAGGTGAACATTTGCCCCAGTTTGAGGTCCTGAGCGCTCTGGAGCAGGTTTTCATCAAGGATCTCTCTGTACTTTGCTCCGTTCATCTTTCCTTCGATCCTGACTAGTCTCCCAGTCCCTGCCGCTGAATAACATCCCCACAGCATGATGCTGCCACCACCATCCTTCACCTTAGGGATGGTGCCAGGTTTCCTTCAGACGTGACGCTTGGCATTCAGAGTTCAATCTTGGTTTCATCAGAATCTTGTTTCTCATGGTCTGAGAGTCTTTAGGTGCTGTTTGGCAAACTCAAAGAGGGCTGTCGTGCCTTTTACTGAGGAGTGCCTTCCGTCTGGCCACTCTACCATAAAAGCCTGATTGGTGGTGTTGCAGAGATGGTTGTCCTTCTGGAAGGTTCTCCCATCTCCACAAAGGAACTCTGGAGCTCTGTCAGAGTGACCATTGGGTTGTTGTTTACCTCCCTGACCAAGGCCCTTCTCCCCCGATTGCTCAGTGTGGGCGGGCGGCCAGCTCTAGGAAGTGTCTTGGTGGTTCCAATCTTCTTCAATTTTAAGAATGATGGAGGCCACTGTGTTGTTGGGGACCTTCAATGATACAGAAATGTTTTGTTCTGTGACTCAACACAATCCTGTCTCAGAGCTCTACAGACAATTCCTTCATCCTCATGGCTTAGTTTTTGCTCTGACATGCACTGTCAACTGTGCGACCTTATATAGACCGGTGTGTGCCTTTCCAAATCGTGTCAAATCAATTGAATTTACCACAGGTGGACTCGAATCCAGTTGTAGAAACATCAGAAAGGATGGTCAATGGAAACAGGATGCACCTGAGCTCAATTTCAAGTCTCATAGCAAAGAGTCTGAATACTTATTTACATAGGTGTATTTCTATTTTTTACAAAAATGTCTAAAAACCTGTTTCTGATTTGTCATTATGGGGTATTGTGATGTCATTATGGGGTATTGTGATGTCATTATGGGGTATTGTGGTGTCATTATGGGGTATTGTGTGTAGATTGATGAGGAAAAAAAGTTATTTAATCGATTTTAGAATAAATCTGTAACGTAACAAAATGTGGAACAAGTCAAGGGGTCTGAATACTTTCCGAATGCACTGTATATAATCAGACTTTAATACTCAGCCTTATATACAGCTTTTTATATACCTTTTATATACAGCCTTTAATACTCAGCCTAATATACAGCCTTTTATATACATTATTTTATATACTCAGCCTTTTATACTCTCTTATAATATACTGTTCGGTCTCCACTATCATAACTTCCATCAAACTAGCTGTAAAACATTCAATCTCTGCTTCTGAAGGAAAAGAGACAATAATATTCAAATACACCACACAGCAAAAAAAAATTTTATAATCTGCATTTATTTCATGGTAATATAAAAAAGGTTTGACACTTTAAATAATATTCAGCAATTTTTATTTTTTCAAGCATAAATGATGGCAAATACAGTGACAAACATATCACCATGGTGACTTTGCTATGAATAATTTAATACCACAGCTAGCAAACATCTATTGCAGTCATTTCGAATGAATGGCTTCTATATTTAAGCACAGCTCGCTCACAGAGGTGTGTGCACAATCACCACTTCACATTGGATTACCTTGTTGATTATAACTTTATAGTTCAAATTTATATAGTTTATTATTTTATGCCACATGATTATAATAAAAAGTGTGAAACGCACAACTCCGACAAGTTGGGCTGATTTCTGTGGAGTTACTTTTGTGGCAAAAAAATCCTAAACTTTTACTTGATTTTATTGGCGCAAATGTAATTCCACGGTTTCCTCTCGGTCAGAATAATAAAACTAAAATGGAGGATTCTATTTACAGAAAGATGGAAGGACGAGTCCATCGCTCAGAAGACGCCACGCTCAAAAAACATTGTAAATAAGAGAATAATAATTAAACATGTAAACACAAACCAGGCAGGAAGTGCCCAAATGACTCACACAAGTAGTTTCAAAAAGATTTATAGATGTATATATGTTTATCATATATATTCTGTCTATATATGTCTTTACAAAAATGCAATTACTGTGGCTCTGCTATGGCTATACATTCTACTCTACAACAACAGTGCACATTCCAAACCAAAGCGTTTTGATCCAGTCAGGATATTGGAACATTGATGGTCTGAGAGCTTGTAATATTGCACATGGGATGGGTTTTTCACTTGTGACATCTCCCATACTGTGAGAGACTTAACCCTGAACTATGTGCTGCAGCTATTTAGAGCACAGATGGACATGAAGAAAACGTTCAGTTCAGCATTTTCATTTTGCGAAGCCTCGCTCTCATAGGCCAAAACCAGATCTGACTCATATTTCAGTACTGCTGCAGGCTGGATCACAAAATTGAATTCCCGGCATTCTACTTTGTCCTAGTCCCACACACAAGTCCCCCCCTCCCTCTCAGTGAATCATGATAGCTGTAGGAAGATTTCCACATATAAAAAAAACATAAGTAAACCACTTTACAAGAAGTCTATACACAGCTACAGCCCATTGTAAAGCACCAAGGTACATGTTTATGGGGGGTGGAAGTCATTCCTCTGGAACAAATGGCTCCATTCCCGTAGTATATCTTCAGTAACAGCCTGTGGCTTACCCTAAATACAATCGTTGAGCTGGAGTAGTAGAGCCCCATAGGAGAAGAGTCTACACTGTGTGTTATAGTACTGAGGATGTGCGCGACAAGGAGGATGATGAGGGTGGGTGATTGTGAGGTGAGCTGGAATAACTCCAGCTACAGAGTGTGTGTGTGTGTGTGTGTGTGTGTGTGTGTGTGTGTGTGTGTGTGTGTGTGTGTGTGTGTGTGTGTGTGTGTGTGTGTGTGTGTGTGTGTGTGTGTGTCCGGTGGGCCCTGAGTAGGAGGTGGTAGAATATTGCTAATGTGGTTTTGTGCTTGTTGTATCCCATGTCAGGCAGGAGGACCTATCAAAGGGACAGTTCAAGGGACATCGGGAGGGACAAGGTTATATTTCGGTCTGATATACGGTCTGATATACGGTCTGATATACCACGGCTTTCAGCCAACCAGCATTCAGGGCTCGAACAACCCGGATTGTAATGTACAATCGGTCACACAAATCAAACAATGTCATTCAAAGAAACATAATCATTGTTCATCACCAACAAGCCAATTAACCTGGGCTGTGATATTAGTATCCTTAGTATCCTAACTCAAAGGCATCCTCATTATTGCAATATACACTATTTATACAAAAGTATGTGGACAACCCTTCAAATGAGTGGATTTGGCTATTTCAGCCACACCCATTGCTGACAGGTGTATAAAATCGAGCACACTGCCATGCAATCTCCATAGACAAACATTGGCAGTAGAATAGCCTTACTGAAGAACTCAGTGACTTTCAACGTGGCACCGTCATAGGATGCCACCTTTCCAAATAGTCAGTTTGTCAAATTTCTGCTAGAGCTGCCCCGGTCAACTGTAAGTGCTGTTATTGTGAAGTGGAAATGTCTAAGAGCAACAACGGCTCAGCCGCGAAGTGGTAGGCCACACAAGCTCACAGAACGGGACCGTCGAGTGCTGAAGCGCATAAAATTGTCTGTCCTCGGTTGCAACACTTACTACAGAGTTCCAAACTGCCTCTGGAATCAACGTCAGCACAAGAACTGTTCATCAGGAGCTTCATGAATTGGTTTCCATGGCTGAGCAGTGGAAACGTGTTCTCTGGAGTGATGATTCATGCTTCACCATCTGGCGGTCCAACGGTTGAATCTGAGTTTGGTGGATGCCAGGAGAACACTACCTGCCCCAATGCATAGTGCCAACTGTAAAGTTTGGTGGAGGAGGACTAATGGTCTGGGGCTGTTTTTCATGGTTCGGGCTAGGACCCTTAGTTCCAGTGAAGGGAAATCATAACGCTACAGCCTACAATGACATTCTAGACGTTCTGTGCTTCCAACTTTGTGGCAGCAGTTTGGGGAAGGACCTTTCCTGTTTCACCATGACAATGCCCCAGTGCACAAAGCAAGGTCAATACAGAAATGGTTTGTCAAGATCGGTGTGGAAGAACTTGACTGGCCTGCACAGAGCCCTGACCTTAACTCCATTGAACACCTTTGGGATGAATTGGAACGCCGACTGAGAGCCAGGACTAATCGCACAACATCAGTGCCCGACCTCACTAATGCTCTTGTGGCTTAATGGAAGCAAGTCCCCGCAGCAATGTTCCAACATCTAGTTGAAAGCCTTCCCAGAAGAGGGGAGGAGGTTATAGCAGCAAAGGGGGGACCAACTCCATATTAATGCCCATGATTTTGTAACGAGATGCTCGACAAGCAGGTGTCCACATACTTTTGGTCATGTAGTGTATTTCAAGCCATTTATATATTCCGCCTGGTCTTCTCATCATGTGGATCTCGTAATATATGCTAGAATATAGAGCTGTGTGTGCAGTAGTACAATCTACCCATTGCGAAGCAGTAACTGAGGCTCGGCTCTCTCCACTACACTACAGGTTACAATGTACTACAAATACTATTTGAAATATTTTTTAAATACTTTTAACTGTATCCTGTCTGTAGTGCCAGATGGGCTGGCACTTTTGTGACTATACCACTGGTTCCATTGCACCAAGCAAGCTCAAGCCCAGTTGAAGTATTTTAAATGATGTAAAATAGTTTTTGAACCCAGTGTATGCTACTGAGAAACATTGCTTTGTATTGTGGGCCCCCTTAGGGAGCAGAGGCATGGGTCAAAAGACCCAGACGATCAGAGGTACACATTTAAAGCCAACCAACACTCCAATAGGATGACATCCAGTAGTCTATTATTCATGAAGGTCATCTGGTCAGAGCATGTCTCAACAACACACAGCCCTCAGAGATAGAACAGAATGTTGTGTTAATGGGGTCGTTTGGTTGGAGTATCACTCTGCATGGGTTAGGGTTATACACATTCTTAATGACACACTGGTACCAGGAGCCTAATCAATAGGAATGATTGGCTATCATTTAATCAAGCGGAGTGATTCGCTTCCAGCTAATAGATGACGACTGATGAATTTTAATTACCGGTACACAAACACTTAGGATCAGAAAGGGGCTTGTGTGTTTGACAACTATCGATTATTACCAAACGACCAAATTATGGAACATTGAAATGTATATATAGTTTAGTTCAGTTTGATCTTTTACTTGTTGCGTATAACTGTGATGCGTATAACTGTGATGCGTATAACTGTGATGCGTATCACTGTGATGCGTATCACTGTGATGTGTATCACTGTGATGTGTATACCTCAACAATAACTTACCCATGATGTAATTCAGACTTAAACAGGATTTCTGCCCTAAAATATTGATTTAAGTGATTTGTCTTGAAAATTACACTGAGGCTCAATAGCTTTCCCCACATTATTTAAAAAACAACATAAAAAGAACAACATTTAAAATTACAACAACTCTGAAGATCAAACTGCCATGAAGATCAATTACAAGAATCTAAGGTTTTGATGTAAGGTTACATTCTGTCATAGTTCCTCCGTTTCCTTCTGACTGAAGTCTTGTTTTTTAAAGACTGTCATGTTGAACATCCAGAAGAGTGGCGAGGACCAAACATCAGAAGCTCTTAGCAACTGAAGCTACATACATAAATACATACCATATGTTTGTGAAGATGTGACCCACCAACCAATGCTATAAAGCTATGCTTCGATAACGTGCATTCCCTTTGGGATGTGTATTTTCTAGGCAGTAGCCAGTTGTCAGATCATTTAGTTATGGATATATTCGTATCAGCCTAGTGCGTTTACTTTAAAGTGGCAATATGTACATTTTTGGGCAACCCCACCAAATTCACATAGAAATGTGAGTCAATGATCTATCATTGTACTTGAAAGCAAGTCTTAGAAGCGGTAGATCGGTTCTATGTGGGCTATTTCTATGCTTCCTGTTCTTAAGTTTTGTTTTTGTGTATTTTACTTTCGTTTTGTACACCAGCTTCAAACAGCTTAAACAACAATATTTTTGGTTATGGAAAATAGATTTCACAGCAGTTTAGATGGTACAATGATTCTCTATACTATCTTATTTTGTCACATAAACTGAAAATAGGTGAACTATTAGAGTTAAATTAGGCGAAATATTAGAGTTTTAGCAACCAGGAAATAGCGGAGCGATTTCTGCATAGTGCAACTTTAGTATAACAAAGTGATATTACAGAATGTACTATCGAAATGTTGATTTGCGGTTGATTGAACATTATGTTAGCAGCTTTTATATAAATAAGATAAAAAACAACAATATACCTTATCTGATCCTTTACTTTGTAATTCATCTTGATATAGGACGAATGTAGTGATTAATCCTGATATACTGTAGGATGCCCACTTATTCAAGACCAGGTAATATGGCCTTGATGCTGAGTTGGTAATCTTGCTGGGCACTGTAGTTCACCATCATCATCACCATACACTAACTTAACCCCACACAAACTCATATCAACTACAGTTTACTATGGTTTTACCTGATCAGTTAGATATAACATATCAATGTAGTGTAGTATACCACACAACCGGTCCAAAACTATGAAATAACACATATGGAATCATGTAGTAAGCAAAAAAGTGTCAAACAAATCAAAATATATTTTAGATTTGAGTTTCTTCAACTAGCCACCCTTTGCCTTGATAACAGGTTGGCATTCTCTCAACCAGCTTCATGAGGTAGTCACCTGGAATGCATTTCAATTAACAGGTGTGCCTTGTTAAAAATGTATTTGTGGAATTTCTTTCCTTCTTAATGCGTTTGAGCCAATCAGTTGTGTTGTGACAAGGTAGGGGGGTATACAGAAGAGAGGCCTTTCTGGTAAAAGACCAAGCTCAAATAAGAAAAGAGAAATGACAGTCCATCATTACTTTAAGACATGAAGGTCAGTCAATATGGAACATTTCAAGAACTTTTAAAGTTTCTTCATGTACAGTCGCAAAAACCATCAAGCACTATGATGAAACTGGCTCTCATGAGGACCGCCACAGGAAAGGAAGACCCAGAGTTACCTCTGCTGTAGAGGATAAGTTCATTAAAGTTACCAGCATCAGAAATTGCAGCCCAAATAAATCCTTCACAGAGTTCAGGTAACAGACACATCTCAACATTAACTGTTCAGAGGAGACTGTGTGAATCAGGCCTTTATGGTCAAATTGCTGCAAAGAAACCACTAATAAAGGACACCAATA
Organism: Hucho hucho; assembly: GCA_003317085.1. Lineage (NCBI taxonomy): Eukaryota > Metazoa > Chordata > Actinopteri > Salmoniformes > Salmonidae > Hucho > Hucho hucho. The sequence continues at coordinate 15,716 of QNTS01008917.1, read as the reverse complement.
ATAATAAGAGACTTGCTTGGGCCAAGAAACACCAGCAATGGACATTAGACCTGTGGAAACTTGTTCTTTCGTCTGGAGTCCAAATTTGAGATTTTTGGTTCCAACCGCTGTGTCTTTGTGAGACGCGGTGTGGGTGAATGGATGATATCTGCATGTGTATTTCCCACCGTAAAGAATGGAGGAGGAGATGTTATGGTGTGGGGGTGCTTTGCTGGTGACACTGTCTGTGATTTATTTAGAATTCAAGGCACATTTAACCAGCATGGCTACCACAGAATTCTGCAGCGATACGCCATCCCATCTGGTTTGGGCTTAGTGGGACTATCATTTGTTTTTTACAACAGGACAATGACCCAACACACCTCCAGGCTGTGTAACAGCTATTTGACCAAGAAGGAGAGTGATGGATTGCTGCATCAGATGACCTGGCCTCCACAGTCACCCGACCTCAACCAAATTGAGATGGTTTGGGATGAGTCAGACTGCAGAGTGAAGGAAAGGCAGCCAACAAGTGCTCAGCATATGTGGGAACTCCTTCAAGACTGTTGGAAAAGCATTCCAGGTGAAGCTGGTTGAGAGAATGCCAAGAGTGTGCAAAGCTGCCATCAAGGCAAAGGGTGGCTATTTGAAGAATCTCAAATATAAAATATATTTTGATTTGTTTAACACGTTTTTGGTTACTACATGATTCCATATGTGTTATTTCATAGTTTTGATGGCTTCACTATTACTCTACAATGTAGAAAATAGTACAAATAAAGAAAAACCCTTGAATGAGTAGGTGTTCTAAAACATTTGACCGGTAGTGTATATAGTATATAAATACTGTATATCTACTAGAGAGGGTCATGCAAAGCTGGGGGTTCTGAAATGACTGGGTCCTGACTGTCTTTATACAGTAGAGATTTAATGTACATAATGTCGGAGTATACATTATAATTAGATGTAGCCATTAATCAATGTATGGTTGGACTGTTCCATGGTGACAAGGCTGGTTGGTCTGCGACTGAGTTGACAGTAATAAGCCCTGTGTGTTGGTTTGTCTGAGTAGCATGCTTTACTTAAAGTAACTGGGCCACCCATCACCTTTACAAGCTGACAAACTGTGAACTGTGCTTTTGGTCCCACGTTCATGCTGTAGGCCAGAGAGACAGAGGACCGTGGTTGGTCCTGTCTAGGAGAGGGTTTCTGTGTTCAGTTACCCTAGCTGCCCAACACACCCAGCTTATTAAAAGGATAAAGCGTACGGTCCAGTACAGGATACCCTGTGAGCAGAGACAGTGGAGCAGTGACAGATGTTCCACTGAGAAAAGTGTGCTTTCTGACAGGAAGTAAACAGGAGGTTGTGTGTTTGTAGTGTCACACAGGAAGTGCGTGCGTATGTGTGTATGTGCAGTGTGTATGTGTGGTAGAGAGGGCGGTAGGGTTACAAGGTTGAGTGAGCCGAGCGCCTCTTGTCTGACCAGGCCGTGCTAGCGAAAGGCTCAGACGAGAAGACATCGAGGTGAAAGGAAGGAAAAATCACTAAGCTATTCTATAAGCACAAGTGAATTAAGAAACAGGTTTCATATTGCATGTCCTAGTACTAGAGTACAGTAAATTGCTCAGTGTATATAAAACTGGAAGAAGAAGAAATCTATATTGTGGGATTGTGATTACATTTAACTTTCTAAAATAATTTATACCAACAATAAGTATATCATATATTTACATATGTACATCATAAATAGTATCAACACATGTAATACATATTTATAGAAACTTATACCATACATATATATGCATATATTTCATGGTATAGGCACACATACACTCAGTGAATATACAATTGAAGTGATATATTGCAATGCTGTGCTTGGGTAAGACTCAATGGAACATTCACATCATCTCAAGTATGCTTGATGCCAAAAAAGTTCAGGTGTCGTATTGCTATATAAGAAAGAGACCCAAAGATCAAGGTCCTCAGCTTTTAGTTTTGATGCAGCTGAGATTCAAAATAAGTTTTTTAGGTTTGTTTCTTTTGATTTGGGTCATGAGGAGACAGAACAGAGTGAGAGGAGTTCAGTTTGACCACTCGCTGGCTCTGTAAATGATGGTGGGAGACAGACAGACAGCCTGCTGGGTCAAAGGGCAAGCCTGAAGCAGCACTGTAGTCAGATAGTTTAGAAGCAACACAACCTGATGGTTCTAGAAGTCAGAGAAGAGATCTTGAGGACCCAACTGAATAATAAATGGTGCGATGGTCCGAGGCTGGTAAAAGGGATTGTCAATGAAAAGACCACCTACAGTGAGGAGAAGAGCAGAGACAGATAGTGTAATTACTGTGGTGGCCCTGTAGGAGGCAGCATGACTTACTCTCTCCATAGGTTGTTATCTCTGCTCTGTCTGGCTGTACTGTACGTGGGGTTTTCATTGCACTGGGGCGGGTCAGGTTAATAAAGACATCAACAAATTAACCAACCAATGGTTACCACTTTCCGACAAAATCAATCCAACTAAAATTAAAACGGAAAACTATTGGACATTTAAAAACAAACAAACAAACTTTGGAGCTCATTCATTTAAAATATTAAAGCAGAGAGATGTGATAAGACGTTTTAAAACGTGATAAGACATGTAGCAGCTTTAACGTTAATGTGATTAGTACATAACTCTGACAAATCAAATCCAATGTTGTGATTTTGGACAGAGTATAGTAGGATGGCTTCCATCACGACAAGAGAGGGAGAGCCCATGGGAGAGAGAGGAAGAGAGGGAGAGAGGGGGAGAGAAAGAGGAAGAGAGATGGGGAGCCTGTGGGAGAGGGAGAGAGGAGGAGAGGGAGAGCCCATGGGAGACGGAGGGGGAGCCCATGGGAGAGGGAGAGAGGAGGAGAGGGAGAGCCCATGGGAGAGAGGGGGAGCCCATGGGAGAGGAGAGAGGGAGAGAGGACATGAGGGAGAGAGGAAGGGAGAGAGATGGGGAGCCCATGGTAGGGGGTTGGGATCAGACATAAAATGGGCTTCCCCTGGCTGTCACTGAGCTTGGTTTCAACCAACCATTGGAGAGGACACTGGGACCTCTGGTCTATGGCTGCGCCTCATAGCGATAACCATGGAGATGGCAGTCCTAAATGGACCATAAGGGGCTTTTCTCTCAATGGTGATGGGGACCACATCCTCTCAGCCACGGGCCAGCACGGACACACAACCTTCTCAGATTGACCAAAATATCCTCATATTAGATATATTTTAGGAGTCAATATAAGATCACTTTTAGGGTTTATCTATATTAGGGTAAAAATATAGATGGATGCTCAATGAATTCCAATTTGGACTTCACTGTTTTGTATACAGAACAGTATGTATGCTGTTGTGTAGTGAGCCGTCAGGCCAGGTAGAGAGCAGCGGTATGACTGAACTGACTAAACTCCGCTAGCAGGCCCCGGGGAGAGGACTGACTGGACAGCTGAGTCACACTGATGCACTCACCAATAAAACAACCACAGAAATGAACCAGGGCCCGGTTTCCCAAAAGCATCTGAAGGCGAAGTTCAACGTTAAAACCTTCGTAGGAACATCGTTAAATCTCAGAGCTGTTTCCCAAAACCATCGTTATTAACGTTGCACTTAAACACTTGTAATCTAACGCCTGCCTCAGCTAAGTGCGTCGTTAGATGCGTTTTTGCCCTCCCACGTCACTTTATACACAGAAGATCGCCTCTAAACATAGAATCACATGGTTTATCCGTCTCTCTGTGACCAAAGTCAACTACAAATACAATGTTGCCAATGTCTTTGCAATTGATACAGACGTATAAAAAGATGGTTCAAATTAAAAACCAGATGAATGCATTAAAATATAAACAGTAAGCTATAGACCTATTTCAATCATTCAATCAAATACATTTCATGTTCAATCAATTGAGTTCTATTTTGCTACTTGTAGGCTACTGTCTGTAATTTGTCTAAATATATTTAATGATGTGTAGCCTAACATGTGCAAAATGATATGCCAAATCTGTGATTTAGTGCATTTAATTGGGTAAGCATTAGAATAAGCCGGCTATATATTTGCAGACGTAGGGGGTAATATCTCTCTAGGAGCTGATCCGTTGTCAGAATTGTGAAATAATTCTAATGTTTAGGAAAGGTTTACATGGAGAAAGCTGATCTGAGAGCAGTGCCCCCTTTCTTTCCATCCTATCAGTACTGACACATGTTCCCTCTGCGTGGGGTTCTGGGAAACGCATGTTACATCTTTGTCCGTTGTAGGAAAGATGCATCGTTAAACACTCGTAAGGCTAAATTATATTGCTATCGGGAAACCGGACCCAGGACAAATGACATAGCAAGTCTCCATTGATTGGATAGGGTCCCTTGTTGCTGCTTTCCATTCTCCAGTGTGTAGCTGTGGTTCCATATTTCCATGTGTCCTGTGCTGTGCTGTGCTGTAGGTGTATTCGATAGGACTCAGGGGAACCAGCCAACTAAGCAGCCATATCAGATTGCTGTGTGAACTGTGAATGGTGTTCACGGGATGGGTTCGGGAACCCAATGTGCAGTGAGAGAGTGGCGTGGGGATTGTGAGGGTTATGAGGGGTCAGACTCAGGGTTGTGAGGGTTATGAGGGGTCAGACTCAGGGTTGTGAGGGTTATGAGGGGTCAGACTCAGGGTTGTGAGGGTTATGAGGGGTCAGACTCAGGGTTGTGAGGGTTATGAGGGGTCAGACTCAGGGTTGTGAGGGTTATGAGGGGTCAGACTCAGGGTTGTGACAGGACAGAACAGGACAGGTGATGATTTCATCAAGATATCCAAGACCAGGGTCAATTCAATTTCATTCAGTCAATTCAGGATTTAAACTTTAATTCAAATCGGAATTCTCCCTGAATAAACTGAATTGAAATGTAATGAAATGACAGCAGTGGGTCTGAGCTTCTATCTATTAGAATATCTATTTTCAAATACAATTTATTTTGTGGTCAATTTACAGTGTACAAATGATTATAATTATGTTGACCTCTGGTAATGAATCACTACACTGCTACAAACGCTGCTCCCATGCCACCACCATATTCACCTACACTCTACCTCCTATTCATAACAGCAGAATTTCCTGTTTCTTGTCAAGTCCATGCAACTTCCTATGTAACGTCCTGTTCCAACCAGGAAATAGCTTCAAATAGCTTCTCTAGCCAAATAGAGAGTGCTACAATACTGTAGCCCATAAGGCTGTATATACTATTACTGTCCCTAGTTTCAGTTAGACAACAGGCAGTGCTCAGATGGTTGTAGGATATATAAAGGTTTTATTTGTCCACAATAGTTTCATTATCATTCCTATGCATCCTTCACACAGCTCATGAGGTAACAATTCACAGTACAAATCCTTCAAGTTTTTTTTTTTTTTTTTTTTTTTTTTTTTTTTAGAAATCTTTATCAGCAAAATACACTTCTTTTACAAATCATCTTCTGCTCAAGTCCTTTTGTTCACTTCTCCCTCCATATGTAGGACAAATAAAAAGACTCAGATTCCCTTCTAGTGGGGTGTTTTGGGGTCTCTGTGCTAAAAGAAGGAGTAGTGGGGGACGGGGTAGGCGGGCATTTTCATAACAGGCAACAGAAGCATTCTGTTGGGGGAGAAACCTTGAGGGGAGACATGAAAACAGAGAATACTCCACATGAGTCCACGGCAGGCAGGGCAAAAGAAAAATAAACGCTTCTGTTCTGATCTACTAGCTACTATACCCAGAGTCTAGGCCACAGAACTAGAATTAATAGAATACCAGGTTATCCATTTTTTAAATGCTATTGTCAAAGCAGCATTGCTATATTCATTTAATTTCTATGGTCTAGGCCCTAGACAGACCCTGTGTGCAGAGCTATACAGTAGAACACAGAGAGGGGCAATGTGTGAGAGAGGAGGAGGAGGAAGGAAGACCAACATGTCAATGGTGGTGAACAATGCAGGGCTGTGGTTGGTTGGCTGGTTTCTTTGTGTCTTTGTTTATAGGTACTGTAATATGGAAAGGATAATATTGTGTTCTTGAGTGTGTGTTCTTGAGGTGTGTTTCCCACAGTCTTGAACCCATACAGAAATCCCAAAGCAGCAACACAAGGCTGAGCGCCACACACCAGTGAGCGTCAGATAGAGAGAGAGATAAGATAGACAGACAGACTATAGTGGGGACGATTAACCAGCATGCAACAGCATCTCAAAAGCACTGACGGGGACTGGGGGTTAGTGGACAGGATATGTTATCTGATCTCACAGCAGCCAATACCAGGACTTCCTTAATAATGCCATGACTGACACGACTGGGCGGGTACTAAAGGAACACTTGTAATAAAGCAGGCAGAGACCAGGCTGGGTCGGACCGAGCCACAAGGGTTAAGGGATAAATTGGGTATTTTAGACCTTACAGTTATATGGTCCTGGCCCATTGACTATCATAAGTATTCACCCACTTGGATTTCTTCATTGTGTTACAAAATGGGATTAAAATTGATGTAATTATAATTTTTTGTCAACGATCTACACAAAATACTCTGTAATGTCAAAGTGGAAGAAATATTCTAACATTTTTAAAGATGAATGAAAAAGAAAACATGAATATCTTGATCAGATAAGTGTTCACCCCCCTGAGTCAATACATGGTAGAAACACCTTGGGCAGTGATTACAGCTGGGAGTCTTATTAGGCAAGTCTCCAAAGCCTTGTTCACATTGGCAGTTTGAAGTGACTCAAGTCCAATTTTTGAAGTGACTCAAGTGCAATTTCCTTTGCATATCGAATCTGCTATTTTTCCTGCAGTCTGAACAGTCAAAAAGCACATGGAATCAGATATTTCATGCCACATTTCAAACCACCTTCTTAGGTGGTTTAAAGTCCGATAAAAATTTGATTCCTGGCCATGTGACTTGTGTCTAAACTGTGAAATCTGATATACTTACCCTCAAGTGGTTTGAGACTGTTACTTGGCATCTCTTGTTGCTTGCTAGCTACTCTGTTGACAGTTTGACAAGAACATGTGGTTGTTCATTGTTTTTACAAACAAATGAGTGAATGTGCTAGAAAGCTAAATAGCTACCTAGCTAATTAGTTGAACGTATTAAGGCCTGCAGTGTGAACAAGGCTTAAGAGCTTTGCACACCTGGATTGTGCAATATTTGCCCATTATTCATTTCAAAATGTCAAGGTGTTGGGGATCATGGCTAGACAGCAACTTTCAAGTCTTACCATCGATCTTCAAGCAGATTTAAATCAAAACTGTAACTTGGCCACTCAGGAACATTCACTGTCTTCTTGGTAAACAACCCCAGTGTATATTTGGCCTAGTGTTTTAGGTTATTGTCCTGCTGAAAGGTGAATTCATCTCCCAGTGTCTGGTGGAAAGCAGACTGAACAAGGTTTTCCTCTAGGATTTTTCCATTGCGTTTGTTTTTATCCTGGAAAAATTACCCAGTCTTTGCCGATGTCAAGGATACCAATACCATGATGCAGCCAACACCATGCTTGAAAATAAGGAGACAGTTACTCAGTGATGTGTTGTGTTGGATTTGGCCCAAACATACGGCTTTGCATTAAGGCCAAAAAGTGTATTCCTTTGTCATGTTTTTTTAAGGTATTACTTTAGTGCCTTGTTGCATACATGATGCAGCTCAGTTCAGAAGGACGACTGCATCTTGGTTATTACATCATCCACAGCATCATTATTAACTGACCAGGCTTAAAGAGATATTCCATGTCTGATTTGTTATTGTTTCCCATCTGCCAATCACTGCCCTTCTCTATGAGGCTTTCAAAAAAGTTCCCTGATATTTGTAGTTGAATCTGTGTTTGAAATGCAATACTGGACTGAGGGACCTTACAGATGTTGTATGTATGGGGGACAGAGGAAGGGGTAGTCATTCAAAAATCATGTCAACCCTTTTTATTTCAAAAAGAGGAACTGGCGTGCTCAGCTCAAATTCTTGTAGTGGTAACAAAAGTATTCGGGTTCTGGGTTCAAAAGACATACTTGAAGGAAGGGAAAAACCTGCACTCAATGAAATATTCTTTAACTTTTAATAATTTTTTTTAGCAGCAGCAGTCAGAACAAATGGACGCGTTTAGGCGTCCGTCCTTCGTCAGCATTTGGAGAACAAACACATTTCAGTACAGCGTCTTTCTTTTTTTTTACAATTATTTAATGGATGTAAATAATAACAGTATGGCAATGTGATGTCATCTATAAATGTGGGTGGATGACTATTGTTCTCCAAACGCTGACAAAAGCTGCAGTCTGTTTGTTCTGACCTCTGCTGCAAAAACAAATACATGAAATCTTAGAGAATATTTCAGTGACTGCAGGTCTGTCCTTTCTTCAAGTAAACCACTATTATTTCACACAGTGAGTCCATGTGACTTACGTGATTCACTCACTAAAAAAAGGGGATGAATACTTATGTAACAACAATATCTTAGTTATGAATTTTTTTTTAATTTGTAAAAATTACTTTTGTGTAGATCAATGACAAAGCAATCACAATTAAATCTGCTTCAATCCCACTTTGTAACGCAACAAAAATGTGGAAAGATCCAACGGGGTGAATGTTTATGATACCCACTGTATAACTGGATGATACCAAACTTACAGCACTCCGCTCCAGTCTAAATAAAGGAGTATTGAGCCTGGAGTCCAGACCCATGCTAGGCTAAGGCCCATATTCACAAAGCATCACAGAGCGGAAGTGCTGAGCTCTATATGGACAGGTCCCACCTGATCTGATCCTATATCAGCACTCCTACACTGAGACTCTTTGTGAATACGAACCCATGGTTCTCTGGCAGTTCCTTTTAGAATTTGTTGTGTCTACCCTGTAACCAGCCCGGTCTAGTCTCCCATCCTGAACATAAGACTCATTCAAAGCCCCCAGAACCAGAAACAGGCAGCTCTCTCTGTGAAAGAGGGGAGGGGCCTCCCAATGCCACGCAACAACACACAAGAACCAGTTTGTTCTAAGATTAGAGTTTGTGTGACGGAGAGACAGAGAGAGAGAGGGAGAGAGGGAGGGAGGGAGGGAGAGGAAAAGAGAGAGGCAGAGAGAGTATGTATATATTTTTTTACATCATCATAAGTTTTTGAGTGTATAAATCTGTAAGACAAAGTGGGTGTGAGTGATTGAGCATCGTGAGTGTTGCTGTCCTCAAACCGCTAAGTGCTATATTGAGTTATGCTGAGAGAGCGAAAGGGGAGGGGAGAGGAGAGGAGGGGAGTGGGGGGAGTGGAGGAGAGCAGAGCACATTGAATCTGATCTAGTTTTATAGCGATGAAAGAGACTATGGGAGATATTCAAACCCTCCAGAGATCTTAGACACGCTACTGGCTGCCTGGCAGAGACTGAGCAGGCCACAGCTGACCAACCAGCCAGTCTTGCCATAGGACCAGCCAGCCTAGCCAAAGGACCAGCCAGTCTAGTCTAGGAGTGGGAAGCCTACACTATGTGGACAGTAGGGCTGATCCCATTTAGTTGACTGGTCGATTGTTTGGCTGTTGGTCGACCAATATTTTTTTAGTCGAGCAGTAATATGTATAAAATGTATGGCACACGCGACACCTGTCCGATTCACGCATGTCTCAGTGGACTAATCCATTGCGGAGGCCGCGGGATGGCACACCAGTACCACCAGTAGTCCTCTATCTCATTTGTAGTGCTCTGGTTGAGTGAGGACGCACGCGCACCTGATTATGCATATATGCATGTAAGGACGCACTTGCACCTGATTATGCATGTAGACCTATAAATGTGCCCATTTGGGGATCTGATAGTATTTCTGATTGTCTTAACTCACCACCACTGTACTGTGGAGCTTCTCAAAGCAAATTTTTCTTCTCCTAAAACAGCAAGTAAACAAAGTCTGTTTTTACATCCATTGAGAATGACAATAATTCCTCAACGTAGCCTATTTGAAAAATCTCTTTCTCTTTTGACCACTCGGTGTGAAAAGGGAAACATATGTCATGCTTTTATCTGGTGGAAAATAGGCCTAATTGATAACTTCATCTCTTTTCGCAAAATCCTCTACAGCTGTGTCTGTCCGAAGATCACTGGCGCAGAATATTTTATACAACTTTGCAAGTTTGCTAGCACGAAGTTCAAGGCCGGACCAAGTTGATAGTTGATACAATCAGACTTTTTTTTGTCTTAAAGGGGCAGTGTTGTATTTTTGAGACAGGCTTGAATAAGCTAACTAGCCAATAGGCAGAGGGTAGCATAATTTGTCTGATTCTCAGTAATAATGGTATGGGAATAATAAAGCATTTTATTTTTTTAAAGTGTTTTCTTGCATCAAACAACACAGCAACATTTTCAGTCACCTCCTTGTCTGAAGGACAAGTGTATAAACACTCTTACTGACAGTTGTGACTGCATTGCGTGATGTATTGTTGTCGCTACCTTCTTACCCTTTGTGCTGTTGTCTGTACCCAATAATGTTTGTACCATGTTTTGTGCTGCTACCATGTTGTAGTGCTGCCATGTTGTGTTGCTACCATGTTATTGTCATGTTGTGTTGCTGTGTTGTCATGTGTTGCTGCTATGCTATGTTGTTGTCTTAGGTCTGTATGTAGTGTTGTGGTGTCTCTCTTGTCGTGATGTGTGTTTTGTCTTATATTTTTATTTTATTTATATTTTTAATCCCAGCCCCCGTCCCCGCAGGAGGCCTTTTGGTAGGCCTTCATTGTAAACAAGAATTTATTCTTAACTGGCTTGCCTAGTTAAATAAAGGTTAAATAAAATGAATAAATAAAAAATAAACAGGTTAATGTCAAGCCCTGTATGTTTTTTTCAAAAGCATCATGGAATGTAGGCCTGAATTAAACACCACACATTGGCTGCTACTGTAGGCTGAATGATAGAACAGCTGTTTCCATGTTAAAATGTTATGGGATGCATTTTCTCCATTGTTTTTGATGGTAGGTCACTCTGGTAGACGTACATTATGATCAAATAGCCACAGTAGCCTACATGGCCACTGTTAAAACTGTAACTTAAAGTGGGTACAGCTTCAGTGTTCACAGTAAACACGCGCTGGAAGTTGCGCAGAATTTTCACAACGTTCAAGTTTGCACCCAGCAGACCTGAAATTTGCTCAGTGCCACAAACAATTTGAGGGAACATTTGCGACGATACTCTCGGTCGACAAAAACGTATTTTGTCGGGGACAGCCCTAGTGTTGAGTGATTAAACAGTTCCGCTGTTAATTAATGTATCCCTTGTATATAAGGATATAGTAGAGCTATGAGATACAATTGGTTGAAAGAGGTTGTGTGTGTGTGTGTGTGTGTGTATATACTGTACTGCATTACAGTAGAGCTAGCTTTGGTTAGAAGGTAGTCTACAGAGGTAGTGTTAGTGGGTATAACCCATTTAGACAGTCCCTGTGTGTGTTGGTGGCATCGGTCTCTGCCTGGGCTGGGCAGCTTTGAATGGGCTATCTGGCTGTGGATAGAGCAGGGGGATACACTGAGGAGAGAGATGTCCAGAGAGTCAGGATGGGCGGACTGACTGACGGACAGACAGGCAGACAGACAGGCAGAAGGGAAGAACAAGCAGCAGTCTGGACACTCAGGCAGGTGAAGAAGCGCAGCAAGGCTCCAACCACAGTAAGAACCAAAAGGTTATGATCAGTTCCACTTTTAATTTAGCTTTTAGAGTCGCCCCAATTCTTCAGTTTCAATTTCCACCTCTATATGTAACTCAGATTCAAAGGGAATATACAGTGTTGTTTTCCAGT
>QNTS01008916.1:5228-17212 GCA_003317085.1 Hucho hucho | reverse complement strand
AGTAGAGTGGTTATATACAGTAGGTTGGTGGTTAAATACAGTAGGGTGGTGGTTATATATAATAGATTAGTGGTTATATGCAATAGGGTGGTGTTTATACACAGTAGGGTGGTTACATGCAGTAGGGTGGTTATATACAGTTGGTTGGTGGTAATATACATTAGGATGGGGGTTATATACAGTAGGGGGGTGGTTATATACGGTAGGGCACGTAAATCAAATCAAATAAAAATGTATTTGTCACATACACATGGTTAGCAGATGTTAATGCGAGTGTAGCGAAATGCTTGTGCTTCTAGTTCTGACCATGCAGTAGTATCTAACAAGTAATATAACAATTTCACAACAACTACCTTATACACACAGTGTAAAGGAATGAATACGAGTATGTACATATAAATCTATGGATGAGCGATGGCTGACCGGCATAGGCAAGATGCAGTAGATGGTATATAGTACAGTATATACATGTGAGATGAGTAGTGTAGAATATGTAAACATTATATAAATGGCATCGTTTAAAGTGGCTAGTGATACATTTATTACATCCACTTTTTAATTATTAAAGTGGCTATAGATTTGAGTTGATGGCCGAACGACATAGGCAAGATTCAGTAGATGGTATAGAGTACAGTGTATACATTTGATATGAGTAATGTCGGATATGTAAACATTATATACAAAATTGTGATACATTTGTTCCATCCAATTTTCTATTATTTAAAGTGGCTAGAGATTTAAGTCAATATGTTGACAGCAGCCACTCAATGTTAGTGGTGGCTGTTTAACAGTCTGATGGCCTTGAGATAGAAGCTGTTTTTCAGTCTCTCGGTCCCAGCTTTGATGCACCTGTACTGACCTCACCTTCTGGATGATAGCAGGGTGAACAGGCAATGGCTCGGGTGGTTGTTGTCCTTGATGATCTTTTTGGCCTTCCTGTGACATCGGGTGGTGTAGGTGTCCTGGAGGGCAGGTAGTTTACCCCCGGTGATGCGTTGTGCAGTCCTCACTACCCTCTGGAGAGCCTTACGGTTGTGGGCGGAGCAGTTGCCACGCCAGGCGGTGATATAGCCCGACAGGATGCTCTCGATTGTGCATCTGTATAAGTTTGTGAGTGTTTTTGGTGACAAGCCGAATTTCTTCAGCCTCCTGAGGTTGAAGAGGCGCTGTTGCGCGTTCTTCACCACGCTGTCTGTGTGGGTGGACCATTTCAGTTTTTCCGTGATGTGTACGCCGAGGAACATAAAACTTTCCACCTTCTCCACTACTGTCCCGTCGATGTGGATAGGGGGGTGCTCCCTCTGCTGTTTCCTGAAGTCCACGATCATCTCCTTACTTTTGTTGACGTTGAGTGAGAGGTTATTTTCCTGACACCACACTCCGAGGGCCTTCACCTCCTCCCTGTAGGCCGTCTTGTCGTTGTTGGTAATCAAGCCTACCACTGTAGTGTCGTCTGCAAACTTGATGATTGAGTTGGAGGCGTGCTTGGCCACACAGTCATGGGTGAACAGGGAGTACAGCAGAGGGCTGAGAACGCACCCTTGTGGGGCCCCAGTGTTGAGGATCAGCGGGGTGGAGATGTTGTTTCCTACCCTCACCACCTGGGGCCGTCCCGTCAGGAAGTCCAGGACCCAGTTGCACAGGGCTGGGTCGAGATCTAGGGTCTCGAGCTTAATGACGAGTTTGGAGGGTGCTATGGTGTTAAATGCTGAGCTGTAGTCGATGAACAGCATTCGTACATAGGTATTCCTCTTGTTCAGATGGGTTAGAGCAGTGTGCAGTGTGATTGCGATTGCGTCGTCTGTGGACCTATTGGGATGGTAAGCAAATTGGAGTGGGTCTAGGCTGTCTGGTAGGATAGAGGTGATATGATCTTTGACTCATCTCTCAAAGCACTTCATGATGACGGAAGTGAGTGCTACAGGGCAATAGTCATTTAGCTCAGTTACCTTAGCTTTCTTGGGAACAGGAACAATGGTGGGCCTCTTGAAGCATGTGGGAACAGCAGACTGGGATAACGATTGATTAAATATGTCCGTAAACACACCAGCCAGCTGGTCTGCGCATGCTCTGAGGACACGGCCAGGGATGCCATCTGGGCCGGCAGCCTTGCGAGGGTTAACACATTTAAATGTTTTACTCACGTTGGCTGCGGTGAAGGTGAGCCCGCAGGTTTTGGTAGCGGGCCGTGTTGGTGGCACTGTATTGTCCTCAAAGCGAGCAAAGAAGTTGTTTAGTTTGTCTGGGAGCAGGACATCGTGGTCCGCGACGGGGCTGGTTTTCTTTTTGTAGTCCGTGATTGACTGTAGACTCTGCCACATTCCTCTCGTGTCTGAGCCGTTGAATTGTGACTCTACTTTGTCTCTATACTGACGCTTAGCTTGTATATAGTATATACAGTGAGGGAAAAAAGTATTTGATCCCCTGCTGATTTTGTATGTTTGCCCACTGACAAAGAAATGATCAGTCTATAATTTTAATGGTAGGTTTAGTTGAACAGTGAGAGACAGAATAACAAAAAAAAAATCCAGAAAAACGCATGTGAAAAATGTTATGAATTGATTTGCATTTTAATGAGGGAAATAATTATTTGACCCCTATGCAAAACATGACTTAGTACTTGGTGGCAAAACCCTTGTTGGCAATCACAGAGGTCAGACGTTTCTTGTAGTTGGCCACCAGGTTTGCACAGGAGGGATTTTGTCCCACTCCTCTTTGCACATCTTCTCCAAGTCATTAAGGTTTCGAGGCTGACGTTTAGAAACTCGAACCTTCGGCTCCCTCCACAGATTTTCTATGGGATTAAGGTCGGGAGACTGGCTAGGCCACTCCAGGACCGTAGTGTGCTTCTTCTTGAGCCACTCCTTTGTTGCCTTGGCCGTGTGTTTTGGGTCATTGTCATGCTGGAATACCCATCCACGACCCATTTTCAATGCCCTGGTTGAGGGAAGGAGGTTCTCACCCAAGATTTGACGGTACATGGCCCCGTCCATCATCCTTTTGATGCGGTGAAGTTGTCCTGTCCCCTTAGCAGAAAATCACCCCAAAGCATAATGTTTCCATCTCCATGTTTGACGGTGGCGATGGTATTCTTGGGGTCATAGGCAGCATTCCTCCTCCTCCAAACACAGCGAGTTGAGTTGATGCCAAAGAGCTCCATTTTGGTCTCATCTGACCACAACACTTTCACCCAGTTGTCCTCTGAATCATTCAGATGTTCATTGGCAAACTTCAGATGGGCATGTATATGTGCTTTCTTGAGCAGGGGGACCTTGCGGGCGCTGCAGGATTTCAGTCCTTCACGGCGTAGTGTGTTACCAATTGTTTTCTTGGTGACTATGGTCCCAGCTGCCTTGAGATCATTGACAAGATAATCCCGTGTAGTTCTGGGCTGATTCTTCACTGTTCTCATGATCATTATAACTCCACGAGGTGAGATCTTGCATGGAGCCCCAGGCCGAGGGAGATTGACAGTTCCTTTGTGTTTCTTCCATTTGCGAATAATCGCACCAACTGTTGTCACCTTCTCACCAAGCTGCTTGGCGATGGTCTTGTAGCCCATTCCAGCCTTGTGTAGGTCTACAATCTTGTCCCTGACATCCTTGGAGAGCTCTTTGGTCTTGGCCATGGTGGAGAGTTTGGAATCTGATTGATTGATTGCTTCTGTGGACAGGTGTCTTTTATACAGGTAACAAGCTGAGATTAGGAGCACTCCCTTTAAGAGTGTGCTCCTAATCTCAGCTCGTTACCTGTATAAAAGACACCTGGGAGCCAGAAATCTTTCTGATTGAGAGGGGGTCAAATACTTATTTCCCTCATTAAAATGCAAATCAATTTATAACATTTTTCACATGCGTTTTTCTGGATTTTTTTGTTGTTATTCTGTCTCTCACTGTTCAAATAAACCTACCATTAAAATTATAGACTGATCATTTCTTTGTCAGTGGGCAAACGTACAAAATCAGCAGGGGATCAAATACTTTTTTCCCNAACTCCACGAGGTGAGATCTTGCATGGAGCCCCAGGCCGAGGGAGATTGACAGTTCCTTTGTGTTTCTTCCATTTGCGAATAATCGCACCAACTGTTGTCACCTTCTCACCAAGCTGCTTGGCGATGGTCTTGTAGCCCATTCCAGCCTTGTGTAGGTCTACAATCTTGTCCCTGACAACCTTGGAGAGCTCTTTGGTCTTGACCATGGTGGAGAGTTTGGAATCTCATTGATTGATTGCTTCTGCGGACAGGTGTCTTTTATACAGGTAACAAACTGAGATTAGGAGCACTCCCTTTAAGAGTGTGCTCCTAATCTCAGCTCGTTACCTGTATAAAAGACACCTGGGAGCCAGAAATCTTTCTGATTGAGAGGGGGTCAAATACTTATTTCCCTCATTAAATTGCAAATCAATTTATAACATTTTTCACATGCGTTTTTCTGGATTTTTTTGTTGTTATTCTGTCTCTCACTGTTCACATTAACCTACCATTAAAATTATAGACTGATCATTTCTTTGTCAGTGGGCAAGCGTACAAAATCAGCAGGGGAACAAATACTTTTTTCCCTCACTGTATAGCAGGGTGGTGGTTATATACAGTAGGTGGTAATATACATTAGGATGGAGTTTATATACAGTAGGGGGGTGTTTATATACAGTAGGGTGGTTATACACAGTAGGGTGTTTATATACAGTAGGGTGATAGTGATATATAGTAGGGCTGTTATATACTGTAGGGGGGTGGTTATATACAGTAGGCGGTGGTTATATACAGTAGGGGGTTTGTTATTTACAGTAGAGGGGTGGTTATATAGAGTAGGGTGGTTATGTACAGTAGGGTGGTTTGAAACAGTAGGGTGGTAATATACAGTATGTTTTAATTATATGATTTAACCTTTATTTAACTAGGCAAGTCAGTTTAAGAACAAATTCTTATTTACAATGAAAAAATAAAAAAGTTATTAACTTATAAATATGGGACAAAACACACATCATGACAAGAGAGACAACACAAGACTACCTAAAGAGAGACCTAAGACAACAACATAGCAAGGCAGCAACACATAACAACACAGCATGGTAGCAACACAACATGGCAACAACATGGTAGCAAAATAACATGGTAGCAGCACAAAACATGGTACAAACATTATTGGGCACAGACAACAGCACAAAGGGCAGGAAGGTAGAGACATCACTCAAAGCAGCCACAACTGTCAGTAAGAGTGTCCATGATTGAGTCTTTGAATGAAGAGATTGAGATAACACTGTCCAGTTTGAGTGTTTGTTGCAGCTCGTTCCAGTCACTAGCTGCAGGAAACTGAAAAGACGAGCGACCCAGGGATGTGTGTGCTTTGGGGACCTTTAACAGAATGTGACTGGCAGAACGGGTGTTGTATGTGGAGGATGAGGGCGGCAGTAGATATCTCAGATAGGGAGGAGTGAGGCCTAAGAGGGTTTTATAAATAAGCATCAACCAGTGGGTCTTGCGACGGGTATACAGAGATGACCAGTTTACAGAGGAGTATAGAGTGCAATGATGTGTCCAATAAGGAGCATTGGTGGCAAATCTGATGGCTGAATGGTAAAGAACATCTTGCCGCTACAGAGCACCCTTACCTGCTAATATATAAATGATGTCTCTGTAATCTAGCATGAGTAGGATGGTCATCTGAATCAGGGTTAGTTTGGCAGCTGGGATGAAAGAGGAGCGATTACGATAGAGGAAACCAAGTCTAGATTTAACTTTAGCCTGCAGCTTTGATATGTGCTGAGAGAAGGACAGTGTACCGTCTAGTGTACATTATTAAAGAGCTGTGCATGAAGAGCATGTGCTTCTTGTCAGTAACAACCACATTATCAACTTTAAGGGACATGGGCAGCTGTGTGGAGGAGGGTTTATTCTCCAGGTCTTTAACCGTTTTCCAGAACTTCTTGGGGTTAGACCCACAGAGAGAGAACTGTTCCTTAAAGTAACTAAATTTGGCCTTCCAGATAGCCTGAGTGCACTTATTTCTCATTTGCCTGAACGAGGGCCAGTCAGCCTGAGTATGCGCGTGCCAAGCCTTTCGCCAAATGCAATTCTTGGGGTGGAGTAACTCTGCAAGATCACAGTCAAACCAGTGGCTGAACCTGTTTTTAATTCTCATTTTCTTTACGGGGGCGTGTTTGTTAACAATACCACTGAAAATATCAAAAAAGAAGGTCCAAGTGTCTTCGACAGAGGGGATCAAGCTGATTCTATACCATTTTACAGAGGCCAGTTCATGAAGGAAGGCTTGCTCATTCAAGTTTTTTAGCAAGCATCTATGACAAATCAGCTTAGGGCAGGTAGGGTACAGGCCGGTGCTGATGGAGGACGATAGCACCCAGCAACAGTCAACAAAGAGCTATTTGAAAGTTTAATACTTAAAACCAGCAAATCAAATTGTTTGGGGACAGACTTGGGGGAGACAACCGAGCACTGACGGTTATATATAGTAGGTTGGTGTTTATACACAGTAGGGTGGTTATATACAGTACGGTGGTGGTTATATACAGTAGAGTGGAGGTTATATACAGTAGGGTGGTTAAATACAGAAGGAATGTAGTTATATACAGTAGGGTGATGTTATATACAGTAGAGTGGTGGTGATATACTGCAGGGTGGTTATATACTGTAGGGTGGTGGTTATATGCATTAGAGTGATTATGTGCAGTATGGTGGTGGTTATATACAGTATAGTTGTGGTTATATACAGTAGGGTGGTTGTATACAGTAGGGGGGTGGTTATATACAGTAGGGTTGTGGTTATATACAGTAGGGTGGTTATATACAGTAGGGGGTGGTTATTCAGTGGGAAGAAAAAGTATGTTAACCCTTTGGAATTATTGTATTTTTCTTGTCAAATGCAAATTTGAATCAGGAGTCAACTAACCTGGAGTCGAATCAATGAGACAAGATTGGAGATGTTGGTTAGACCTGCCCTTTCCCATAAAAAACACCATGCCTTGACCAAAAGAGATCTCAGAAGACCCAAGATTAAGAATTGTTGCCTTGCATAAAGCTGGAAAGGGTTACAAAAGTATCTCTAAAAGTCAGTCCACGGTAAGACAAATTGTCTATAAATGGAGAAATTTCAGCACTGTTGATACTCTCCCTAGGAGTGCAAGAGCACAGTGCAGAATTCTCAATGAGGTTAAGAAGAATCCTAGAGTGATTACAGAAATATCTGGAAGATGCTATCTCTGTTGATGAGTCTACAATATGCAAAACACTAAACAAGAATGATGTTCATGGGAGGACACCATGTAAGAAGCCACTGCTGTCCCCAAAAAACATTGCTGCACGTCTGAAGTTCGCAAAAGAGCACCAGTTCCACCGTGCAAATGGCAAAATATTCTGTGGACAGATGAAACTAAAGTTGTGTTGTTTGGAAGGAACACATAACAATGTGTGTGGAGAAAAAAAGCACAGCACACCAACATCAAAACCTCATCCCAACTGTAAACTATAGTGGAGGGAGCATCATGGTTTGGGGCTGCTTTGCTGCCTCAGGGCCTGGACAGCTTGCTATCATCGATGGAAAAATGAATTCCCAAGTTTATCAAGACATTTTGCAGGAGAATGTAAGGCTATCTGTCCGCCAATTGAAGCTCAGCAGAAGTTCGGTGATGCAACAGGACAACAACTCAAAAGACAGAAGTACATCAACAACAGAATGGCTTGAACAGAAGAAAATACGCCTTCTGGAGTGGCCCAGTTAGTCCTGACCCTGATCGAGATGCTGTGGCATGACCTCAAGAGAGTGGTTCACACCAGACATCCCAAGAACATTGTGGAACTAAAAAGGTTTTGTAAAGAGGAATGGTCCAAACTTCCTCCTGACCGTTGTGCAGGTTTAATCCTCAACTACAGAAAATGTTTGGTTGAGGTTATTGTTGCCAAAGGAGGGTTATCCAGTTATTAAATCCAAGGGTTCACATACCTTTTCCACCCTTCACTGTGAATGTTTACATGGTGTGTTCAATAAAGAGATGAAAATGCGTAATTGTTTGTGTGTTATTAGTTTAACTTCTTAGGGAGCGGTTCCCGAGGTGACGGTTTTGGAGAGTCTGGCGTGCCCAAAGTAAAATGTCTCCCATTCAGGCCCAGAAAATAGGATATGCACATAATTAGTACTATTGGATAGGAAACACTCTGAAGTTTCTAAAAGTGTTAACATTATGTATGTGAGTGTAACAGAACAGAAATAACAGGCGAAAACCTGAGAAAAATCTACCCGGAATTACTGTTTTTTGTCACATTGGCTCTGGTTGACAATCTCTCTATTGAGTTCTATGGCAAGCAGCTCCGAGATTTCAGTACCTTTGGCTTCCACTAGATGTCAACAGTCTATATATAAAGCCTCAGAGAGATTGGAGGTAGCAGGAAGAATAGGTACAGGATATGGTCAAGGTAGCTCAGATGTCAACAAGTTTTCTCGTGCGCAAGGCTGGATGCGCGCCTTACTTATATAACGTTTAGGTGACCATCCGAGTGAAATATTATCGCTCATATTCATAAAAGGATAGTTAAAGTCCCCGTCCATTAGGAGCACCGCCTCTGGATGAGTGTTTGCTTATGGTGGAATATACCTTATTGAGTGCGATCTTAGTGCCAGTACCGGTCTGTGGTGGTATGTAGACAACTACGAAAAATACAGATGAAAACTCTCTAGGTAGATAGTGTGGTCTATAGATTTTCATGTGATACTCTACCTCAGGCGAGCAAAACCTTGAGACTTCCTTAGATATCGTGCACCAGCTGTTGTTTACAAATATACGTAGTCTGCCCCCCCTTGTCTTACCAGACGCATCTGTTCTATCCTGCCAATACAGCGTATAACCAGCCAGCTTTATGTTGATAATGTTGTCATTCAGCCACGACTCCGTGAAGCATATTACCGTTTTTTATGTCCCATTGTTAGTTTAATCTTCCTCGTAGGTCGTTGATTTTGTTTTCCAATGATTGATTGTTAGCTAGTAGAATGGAAGGCAGTCGGGGTTTATTCGATCGCCTACGAATTCTCAGAAGGCAGCTCGACCTCCGTCCTCTTTTTCTCCATCATCTCTTCACGCAAATGACAGGGATTTGGGCCTGTTCCCGGGAAAGCAGAATGTCCTTCACGTCGGGCTCGTGCTCCTAAACACAGTTGGTTAGGAGCATGGAAAGCTTCAGCCATCATCTCCGGCGCCATGATACAAATGCTTTTGATTTCACATGTGAAGGCACATCAGTGGCAGGGGGAATGTTGGGCGGAGAGTATGGTGGGTTTAAGATGGAGGGGGCTCCACAAACTCCCAGTACCAAAGAGGTTAGGGGGCCTCCAGGGAGGGTTCTACATGGATCCCTGGCCACTAACAGCTGGTTGGCACGGTCGATTCGTGCCAACCAGAAGTTGGACAGGGGTGTCCTTTCTGTGTCATGAGTGAAACTGTGCATCATGTGTTTTCTGTGTGGACCTTGTTAATGCCATTAATGTCTCTTGGAATGTCTGTGTGAGTGGTTGGGGGTGGAGTTTACTGTTGGGATGTTTATAATGGGGTACAGGTATTCGAATAATGAAAAGGCCAAATGTGTGTTGTTGAATTTTCTGTTGCTCAGGCGAAGTTGGCTATTTGGATAATGAGGAGGAACAGGGTCAAATGTGGAGGGATAACATACCCTTTGCTATTATTTAATAGGATGGTCTCTGCGCGCCTTAGGGTGAAATTTGTGAGATGGTGAGGTTTAAATGAAATGAGGATGTATCATTAAAAAGAGACAAAAAGTCAACAGTCTCTGTCTCTCTCTCCTTCTCTCTCATTCTCTCTCTCTCTGTCTGTCTCTCTCTCTGTCTCTCTCTCTGTCTCTCTCTCTGTCTCTCTCCTTCTCTCTCATTTTCTCTCTGTAATTATCTCTCCTCTCTCTCATTCTCTCTCTCTACCATGTCTTTGTTTTTTTTCTCTCGTTTTCCATCCCTTTCCTTCTCTATTCTCTTTCAGTCTATTCTTTCTGATATACTTTCTCATCCTTTTCTCCTCCCTCTCCCACTCTCCTTCAACAAGTGAAGTAATCCATGCAGGCGTTAATTCCCTTCTCTTCTGATTAGTCTAAATGACCTTCCTCCCAGTTTAATGTTCTGAAATGACCCATCTGATGCTCAAACTCTTATTGTTGATGAGGATGTTGATTATGAATGGTGTAATTTGATTTTGAAGGGTTTTATAGATGTACCAAACTGGCCTGGACCCGAGTGTGGGCCATGACTGCTTGATTGGTATTACTGTTCTGGCCCTTGACTCTGTGTGAGGATAGGTCTTTATGAGGTGATTGGCCAGTCATACACCATTATGCTTTCCGCTCTATACCTATTGCAGGGAGACTTCATTATACAGCTGCCCGGTTGCTGGATCATGGGGCAAATAATGGTCGAAGTGTCCCCAAAAATTAGATAAGGAGTTCGATTTTTTTTTATTAAGAGGTGTTTGGACAAAAGAAATAGGTATTTTTGACGGAACTGGGAGGAATGGAGATTTGATTGCGCTTTGGTGATTACAATTGGCCAGCCCCTCTTGAGAAAGAGTGTTTGTAGGGCTACACATGATGTGTGTGTGTGCGTGTGCAGGCGTGCATTAACATTCAGTAGCCTATATTGTGCTAGTGGTTTGTAACAGTAATTTAGAGTGACTGGCCCCGCTGCCTCTAGCCATACAGACTCATAAGGGATAATTACTTTATGAACAGATGTTTACAGAGTAGCATTAGTAAATAGCATTAAGCCCCTCAGTTTGTCTGACTTAGTCCCTCACATCCAGAGACACTTTCTCTGGATGTGTGTCCCATGTCTCGCGTCTCGTGTCCTGTGTCTCGTGTCCCGTGCTGGGGGAGAGTGTGTGACTGGGGATCGACCATCCACTACAGGATATGACTAGACAGATATCTGAGGATTAACACTAGTTTAAATGGATACACACATTGCCTGGGCTGGAGTCATCCTTGCATTAAAACCAGCAAGTGTATGTGCGTGTGTATGTGTGTCCGTGCACGTCTGTGCGCATGCGTGCGTGTGTGCGTGTGTGTGCATTCAGTCTGTGTGTGTGTTTTTGTAAGTCTATTTTCTTAGAAATCACTCCCCAGGGATAATGAGCATACCATACACAAGCATGCTGAGGTAAGCAGGGGGTTGCCAGCTTCAGCTCCAATCCTCCTTTGATGTTAGGTGTTTTTAATCTCAACAGCTGGAAGAGCTGGAGTTTCTTTCTAATATAAAAGGTGTTTTTTAGTTTTTCAGTTTGAATGTGGCTGTGTGTGTTTACATAGTTAGTATGTGTCTGGATATGTGTTTAGTCTGTGCAAATACGTATGTGCGTGCATACTGTCACGATCTTCATAATGGACAGACCAAGACGCAGCGATGCTTCCAGTATACATATTTAATACGAACGTACTGGGTACACAACAAAACAGAACGTAACGAAGATCATGAAAGTGAACGTAACAAAGACAAGCTAAGTTCAAACAATAACCCATGAACCTAGAGTGAAACCTACAAACATAAATATGGTTCCCAATTAGAGACAACGACACACAGCTGCCTCTAATTGGGAACCATACCCCAACATAGAACTATGACACCTAGAACAGACAACCCTACACCAAAACGAAACCAAAACGCTCCAGCCTGACATCTCGGCCTGGGCGTTACAGTACCCCCCCCCAAAGGCGCGGACTCTGGACGCGCCCAAAAGTCCGTGGGGGGGGTCTTCGGGTGGGTCCCTTCGTCCCAGGTGGGGGCTCCGGTGCTGGCCGTGCTGGTCTGAAGTCACGCACCGGAGGCCCTGGACCATTTCCTGGAACTCTGGTGCGTGGAGCAGGAACTGGCAGTACCGGACTCGTGATGCTCACTGGAACTCTGGTGCGTGGAGCAGGAACTGGTCGTACTGGACTCGTGATGCTCACTGGAACTCTGGTGCGTGGAGCAGGAACTGGC
>QNTS01008915.1:11571-22819 GCA_003317085.1 Hucho hucho | reverse complement strand
TGGTGCCTGTGAGATTGAGAGAGTCTGACTAGCAGCGTGTTGGTGCCTGTGAGATTGGTGGCAGCATTTTATTTAGTTATAAATTAGATCATATTTGACTATTTATATTTATTATATATATTATTATATTATTTATATTGTTTACACTCCTGACCCACCTGCCAAGGCGTCTGGTGAAAGAGACTTCTTCTTACCCGCCAACGCCAAAACCAATAGTCTCTCTGCAGATCTGCAGTTACTGCATGCCGCGCCCACTACGCCTCACTTATTAAATGCTTAAACGTTAGCGCCCCCCCACTGCCACTGAGGCTGCTAGCTCCCTCGCCGGGCCACACTCCAGCACAGCAGGGGGGCGCTAACGCACCAACGTTGGATGCCAACTGCCGAAAAACCCCACCGAAGGAGGCTGCTAACTAGCTAGAACAGGGGACACCGTTACACAGAGTCCATCGAACCCCGCCTGCCGAGCACTGCTTTACCGCAGTTCTGTTAACTTTATGGGTTGGGAAGTCGCTAGCTAGTGTCGCCAACCCGACTCTTGCGTGGCCCTACCGGGTAGTGATTACCCTCGGCCCGTTATAACTGCGTGTAGTGGGAGCACCGTGTAGTGGGAGCACCGTGTAGTGGGAGGAGCATCGTGTAGTGGGAGGAGCATCGTGTAGTGGGAGGAGCATCGTGTAGTGGGGAGCACCGTGTAGTGGGGAGCACCGTGTAGTGGGGAGCACCGTGTAGTGGGGAGCACCGTGTAGTGGGGAGCACCGTGTAGTGGGAGGAGCACCGTGTAGTGGGGAGCACCATTTCGTAAGGGCCCAGAATGCAGTGGGCGGTCTGCAGATGTTCATGTTGGTCCTGATTGCTAGACTGCTACACAAACTTGGCCTTAGACTAGGGCCAAAATTATAAGAAAATATACTTACATAAGAACTGTCAAACTCGCTGCCAAACGGGTGCTGCTTAACTGAGGAAAGAACAAAAATACAGCCATTATAATCCCACCACGCCCCTTTAACCCCACCACGCCCCTTTAACNGAGGAACCTAGCTAGTGTCTAATCCAACAGGGACAGAGGGAGCTGGAGGAACCTAGCTAGTGTCTAATCCAACAGGGACAGAGGGAGCTGGAGGAACCTAGCTAGTGTCTAATCCAACAGGGACAGAGGGAGCTGGAGGAACCTAGCTAGTGTCTAATCCAACAGGGTACTACTAACACAGCAGTAACTGTGGTTGGGTTGTGTGTGTGTGTGTGTCCTATACAGGGAAATCACCGGTCACTATGTACTCCCTGCTCTGGCCTCATCTGCATCTCAAATGTACATTTTACAAACATTTGAGTCATTTAGCAGACGCTCTTATCCAGAGAGATTTACAGGACCAATTAGGGTTAAGTGACTTGCTCAAGGGCACAGACAGATTTTTTTTCCACCTAGTTGGTTTGGGGATTCGAACCAGCGACCTTTCGCTTACTGGCCCAATGCTCTTAACCGCTAGGCTACCTACCGCTGGCACCCTATTCCCTAGGATTGACCAGGGCCCGTAGGGAATAGTGTGACATTTGGAAGCAATCCCAGCTCCCTGCTCTGGCTCGCCCCAGCTCCCTGCTCTGGCCCGCCCCAGCTTCCTGCTCAGGCCCGACCCAGCTTCCTGCTCTGGCCCGACACAGCTCCGTGCTCTAGCCTGCTCCAGCTCCCTGCTCTGGCCCGCCACCCAGCTCCGTGCTCTGGCCTGCTCCAGCTCCCTTCTCTGGCCCGACCCAGCT
Organism: Hucho hucho; assembly: GCA_003317085.1. NCBI lineage: Eukaryota > Metazoa > Chordata > Actinopteri > Salmoniformes > Salmonidae > Hucho > Hucho hucho. Next base: position 21,064 of record QNTS01008915.1, on the reverse strand, counting down.
CCCTTCTCTGGCCCGACCCAGCTCCCTTCTCTGGCCCGACCCAGCTCCCTTCTCTGGCCTGCTCCAGCTCCCTGCTCTGGCCCGACCCAGCTCCCTTCTCTGGCCTGCTCCAGCTCCCTGCTCTGGCCTGCCTTCTCCAGTCTGTGACCTGACACCACCACCATCTGTCTCAGAGACCTTCCATTATTCAACACTTCCTCACTTGCCCTCCCCACATGAAATGCTTCCTATACAGAGAGCCTGTAGTGAACGGTTTAATTATAACGAATGAAAACCTGTAGGCATGAATTTGTCTAAAATACCCAATGGTTGGGGTATATATATGCATGTACGTAGCCGATCCCTTCAAACCACACCAAGTCAGGACCCTATTTTTTTATTATCGGAGAAGGTGAACTGAGAAACCAACTGTTAAACGCTGCTGAATGAGTTATTGAATATTTCATGTGTTTGTGGCTTTGACAGCGCTCACTGGTGCCGTTGAGGTAGCATTACGAGTGTAGCTGCAGTGACCCGGCAGGCATAGGCATCTTACCTGCTGATTTGGCTAATGCTAGTCAATGGCTTAGGTCTATAGGTTTAATACCGTACAGTAAATACTACCGTATCTGTACTAAGGCTTTATCGTGTCATTTCTAAGAGCACACCTGTGCACACCTGGGGGGGGGCATACTCTGAAGCACACACAGTGAGGACGAACGGGCTAACAGACGATAGTTAGGGGACGGAAGCCAACGGATGGAGGTAGCTTCCTATGTTGACATACTAAAACATTTGCTGTACCCTCCATAAAGAAGAAGTGTCCCTCTGCGTAGAATGATGATGTAGGACTTCCTGTCTCTGAAGGTGTGAACGGCTGACAACCTGCTAAGCCTGCTTCTTTACACACCAATTAGTCCTCTGAAATCATTGTTTTTAAAGGCCTAAACATTCAGGTTCCCTGTGGGCGATTTTCTGCTAAGAAGGCAAATAAGTGATTTTGATGTCAGACAACGAGTGACTCTGTGTGCAGAATACAAAAAAACGCATCATGGACTGTAGTGTAAACTACGGGAAATCATTTCTGGAGGGTACAGGTTTGACATCTCTTCTGATTGTCTCTGCCCTGAATTAAAATGTAGCAATTTCAAAATATGTGAGTAGCAATTTAAAAAAAAAAAACTTCTGTTAGATTGTTTTCATATTACAATGTCCATTGCACAAGGTTAAAGTCTGTCCATCCTATGTATAAAGCAGTATGTAGACAGTCAGTCACTAATATTACAAAATACCTGGGCTGGTTATCAATCAGTTTTAAATATTTATATTTTCCTGTAATTATGGAAGCAAATTGAAGCTTTATAGAATGCTACAATTGAACAGTAAACCTAACCACAGAATGATCGATTGGATGGAGAGACAAAACACTACTAGCTATCTATCTATACACGTTGAGGAAGTTCCATTTTACTAGGCGCCGGATACTTACTGACAACATCGACCTCAGAGGCTCCAGACCCCCTCATCCGGAGATACATGAGGCCGAGCAGGAGGAAGAACAGGCAGGCGGCTATGAGCAACAACATGGACAGGTAGTGGGCGCTGAACCCCCAACCACCGGTGGACGACCCCACCTCCTCCCGCTTGAATTGCTGGAGCAGTTCATCCTCCGGTACCGTGTGCTTCGGCTTGAGGCTCGACTGGCTGTAGGCATGGTTGGGACCGCTATGGTTTGCATGGTTGGGCCGGTAAGTAGCGGACAGAGTGTTGTAGTTGGAGAACCGCGGTCTCAGGCCGATGCTGAATCGGTTACTGCTGCTGCTGGTGGCGCCATCCCCGCTGTCGACGTGGGTTTTGTTGTAGGCGGAGGACGGCGAATTGTTGCCGCTGCTTTCCCCGGGGCTGCCGCGGTCGCTCTCCACCGTAACAGCCGATACGTAGATGGTCCCCCTGGGGTAATGGCGTCGCAGCAACCCCCCGCTCAGGGACGATTCGCCGGTGCCTCGCTTCTTTCCCTCCTCCTCCTCCTCCTCCTCCTCCTCCCGGCCTCCCATCATGTCTAGTGGACTCCTCCTAGCGCCAGGCGTGTCACTGAGCCTACCTGGCATGCCTGTAGTCGTTCCCCGGCCGCTCTCTGACCCCCTGGCAGCTCTGCGGGGAGACGGCTTGGAGGAGGAGTGACTCCGTCTGGAGGAGTGTTGCTGTAAGCGCCGGTCCCGTTGACGGTCCTGTCCAGATGTTATTACCCCTTCTTCTTCCTCCTCCTCCTCCGAATCCGAGTAATCACCGACTAGTTTACTACTGGTGTTCAGTGAGTAAGACGCCCGGTTCCCATTCAGAGACCGACTGTCTTCTCTCTCCGTCTCGCCCTGATAACCGGCTTCCTCTTCGTCGTAACCGTCCGCGGCCTGCGAGACGTCGAGGCTCGATTTTCCCCGGTCCGCCCAGCCGAGAGAACCGGGTCCGCTTCTCCTGCCCTCCAGCAGGCCAGCGGGAGAGGAGTTGTTGCTGCCGCTGGTCCTCACGGCGACTCCCAGGCTCTTTCGAGCTCCCGTTGTAGGCCTGATCGGTGGTTGTTGTTGTTGTTGTTGTTGTTGTTGTTGGTGGTACGCGGAGCCTCGGTCTCTCCTACCGCTGTGGTTCGCGCCTCGTTTTTTCTTCGGGTCCTCCACGTCCGATTCGTCCGAGCTAAAGCCCAATACGAACTTCCCCGCTCCACCAGTTCGTTTTTCGATCAGGACCGGTCGAGCGCCGGGGCTCCGGTGCGTGACGTCATTGCTAGCTGGCCGGGCTCCGAGTCCCGAAGCTCCCGCCGCCGTCGCCGTGTAGCTGCCGTTACCACCGTTTCGGTTTTTCCCCAGCCTGGTACTTTTCTGTTGTTGCTCGTCGCGCAATTTCTTGAGTTTTTTCAAATAAACCGGTCTCGTATTCTCGGAAACCGGGCCCGGTGTGAATCCGAAGCTCTTTAACTCGGAGAAAAGCTCCTCGTCCGTTAACTGCCCGGTCGCCATCTTCGCTAGAAAAAACTCAAAGCTGCTGACGGAAGTGACGAAAGAAACAGCAGCGCCAGACAGAAGGGAAAAAAAAGTAAAAGCGTATCCGAGGTATGTCGCCTGTCTACAGGCAGGGGGGGCAGGCGTCTCTATGAGCCGCTATAACAACACTCACATAGTACACAGTCGCTTCCATCTAGTGGCTGACATAATCGTTTTACAAAACACATTGTTTTACTATATGAATATTGATTTTTCTGGAGGTTTATACCTCCTAGTGGAGTCTAAAGGTTGATCCAATCCAATAGATGGTTGGTGAGTGCCACATCTAGCTACTGTAAGATCCGATTTTTGCACAGGGTCGTAGTTGCAATGTACAGTGAAATACTTAAGCGCCGAGCTCCAACAGTGCATCATTCCTGTAATAGTCTATAGGAATCTATAGTGTACTATTTATTGTCTTTTTGTGAGTACTGTAGACAATTGTTTTTGCATAAACCACCTAACAGTGTGGTAAAAGGCCTAGTACATACTGTATGAGACTGTCTTGGCACCTTACGGGGCGGCAGGTAGCCTAGTAGTTAGAGCGTTGGACTAGAAGGTTGCAAGGTCGAATCCCCGAGCTGACAAGGTAAACATCTGTCGTTCTGCCCCTGAGCAAGGCAGTTAACCCACTGTTCCCCGGTAGGCCGTCATTGAAAATAAGAATTTGTTCTTAACTGACTTGCCTAGTTAAATAAAGGTCAAATAATTACATACTGTATGCTGTATGTCATGTCACCTTTAGGCCAGGTGAGGGTATGATCATGTGTGGAATAGGGTTGTAGGAAAGGCAGTCTACATTCATTCAAGTTCGCAAATAAGAATTTCATGATTAATACAAGTTGTAGGTCTACTGGTTAAAATGTTTTCTTCTTCTTCATTTTAATTGTTTTAATGTAACCTTTATTTAACTAGGCAAGTCATTAATTAATGAAAAATATAATAAAAACGAATGAAAAAATATCCTTTATACTCAGTGTAGCCTATGGGATTTGTTCTTCAGTAATCTAGTGAGATTGATTTGAACATTTAATCATGGATAACACCAATTATCATTGACAAAACTCTTTCGGAATGCAATAAAATAACAAATGTCTGGGCATCTCTGCATTCTCGCCCGTTTCCACTCTAATAGCCCAGACGAGTACCGTCCTTAACAATATGGGCACCAGGTGACATACCACAATCTGAAGTGTTTATCTTGGAGAGTTTACGGGCCTTTATAAGACAAAGACCACACAGGGAGATGATTTGTCTTGAAGCCCCCCCTCTTCCCTCTTCTTATTCTGGAGGCTTGAATTGAGGCAATACAACAAACACAATTTTGGTTTCAGAGAATAGGTCTACTTAGCTACATCATGCAATTCTCATCGCCATGTGAATATTTTGTGGGCTAAAATGTATAATGATTGTTATGTTTATTTTACTGGGATTCTTCAGAAAGAAATCAGGGAAAGGTTGGACCACTACTCAGACCGGTAAATAACTATTTATAGTGCCAGTTGTTTGTCAACATGTTACGCCATTTACTTCCTAACCGCATGAATCAATAGGCAGGCATAGCCTAACTAAATGTGCGCCAACTCTCTGCCTACCAATGTCCCACTGCGCCACCGTGTGGCCACGCATCCTCCCTGCAGCGCCCGCTGTGTACAAGTAGCTTGGGACGTAGCGCAAGCGTCTCACTTGTCAATGAAAGAGGCTCTCGCTCTCGGCATACCAGACTTGAGTACAGTGGCTAACCCAGCATACACAGACACACCATTTAATAACTACGAGGAGACCGAACGGAGATACATTTATCATTTAAAGGGTTAGATTTGAGAGGCTGCAACTCAGGATGGCTACCGAGACAGCCTGTGTTTTTCTGTCCCCCTTCAAAACGTGCTTTCTTCTACTTTTGGCTGGTTTAGTGTCCAAAGCTGCGCAGGACCAGCAGGGAAGTTTGTACATGTGGATTGATGCCAACCAAGCCAGAATCCTAATTGGTAAGTTGCGTTTATTTGCAATTAACCAGTTACAGTGTAACTTGAATTAGCTCAATGTGCATAGAAAAGATGGATTGTAAAACTTGAACTTTAAAGTTCCACTTTGTAGCCACCCATGCGCTTTCGCATGTGTTAAAAGCTCTTGTTGAAATGTCAGTGTGTGTGTTACCGTGCAGGTTTTGAGGAGGATATCTTGATCGTGTCAGAGGGAAAGATGGCTCCGTTCACAACAGATTTCAGAAAGGCCCAGCAGAGGATGCCTGCGATACCTGTCAACATCCAGACGGTCAACTTCACCTGGCAAGCTACTGAACAGGTAGGACACGGTGATAGGGTCACGTTAGCCTATTGGCCCAACTTTCATTTGAAAAGAGGAACATGTGTATATTTGATTCCATTTATTGTAATACTTTTAGTGATCATTGATAGGCTATATCAAAGGCTATTGATCTGAGAACATGCGCGTAATTGTAGCCTGTGCGCAATGCGGTGACGAGTGCGCGATTCTATATGATGAAAAGGCTACCATTAATTTAGTTTTCATAAAATAATGATAAAGGTTGTTTTTTCTTATTATTTCGAATCGATAGGCTAATAGCCAATGTTTAGTATGCATTGATTAACCACATTATGCATTTAAAAAAAAATACTAACTTCAAATGAAAAATGTCTTTGAAATGATTGTCTCGGTAAAGACAAAATAAACTAGGCAAGAGCCACTGACTATCCCCCACACTTAAGCCTTCATTCAAAAACTAGTCCACATTTCTTCTGAACTATTGTTTCTCACGCTGTCCCTACATCAAAGACCCAATTCTGATCAAACATCTACGCAATTCGGAGGTTTAAAAAGAAGCCTATGCGCGCGGTAGTAGCAGATGATTGATTTTAAAAGAGCTTTAGCTCTCTGACCAGTTTCCCTTTTTTTTTTTTTTAATATTCTAATTCCCATCTCTTGCGGTATTTTACATGTCGGTGTCGTGGACCTGCCGCCACGGATCAAAGCGGCCGGGCGCAGCGAGGCCGCATCTAGGACATGTGCCAAACATCTGGTCCATCTGCGCTTTTGAAAACATTGGTCAAATTCTCAGACGCGTGTCAGACCCATCCCGCGCGCTTTATTGGAAAACATAGAAGGAGGAGAAAGTTCCATTTTGGAATCGCTTTGTGCAAAATGGTGTCCTTGTTCATAAGCTTTGTTACGAGAACAGCTTTTGCAATAACAGTCCGTACAGTGGCATATTTTTTTATAAAAAAAAATTTATCTACACAAAAATGCCTTTCAACAAGTCTTCTCTCTACTATAAGTGATTTGGTAGCCTACTGTTGAGGCCATTGGACAATATTGACATTTTATGTATAACACACATAAAACGGTTATACACTATTGATGATAATAATGTAAGGACGATGCAAATGTACCAAAGACATTGAGCTTCATGAAGACTTCACACGGAGCCTAGACTAAATATATAATATATATATTTATTTATTTATATACAGTACCATTAAAAAGTTTTGGACACACCTACTCATTCAAGGGTTTTTTCCTTTATTTTTTACTGTTATCTACATTGTAGAATAATAGTGAAGACATGAAAAGTATGAAATAAGTAACCAAAAAAGTATTAAATCAAAATATATGTTATATTTTAGATTCTACAAAGTAGCCCGCCCTTTGCCTTGATGTCAGCTTTGCAGACTCTTCGCATTCTCTCAACCAGCTTCATGCGGAATGCTTTTCCAACAGTTTTGAAGGAGTTCCCACATATGCTGAATACTTCACTCTGCGGTCTAACTCATCCCAAACCATCTCAATTGGGTTGAGGTCGGGTGATTGTGGAGGCCAGGTCATCTGATGCAGCACTCCATCACTCTCCTTCTTGGTCAAAAAGCCATTCCACAACCTGGAGGTGTTTTGGGTCATTGTCCTGTTGGAAAAACAAATTATAGTCCCAGCCCAAACCAGATGGGGTGGCGTATTGCTGCAGAATGCTGTGGTAGCAATGCTGGTTAAGTGTGCCTTGAATTCTAAATAAATCACAGACAGTGTCACCAGCAAAGCACCCCCACATCATCACACCTCCTCCTCCATGCTTCACGGTGGGAACCACTCATGCAGAGATCATCCGTTCATCGACTCTGCGTCTCACAAAGATACGGCGGTTGGAACCAAAAATCACACATTTGTATCCATCAGACCAAAGGACAGATTTCCACCGGTCTAATGTCCATTGCTCGTGTTTCTTGGCCCAACCAAGTTTCTTCTTCTTATTGGTTTCCTTTAGTAGTGGTTTCTTTGCAGCAATTCAACCATGAAGGCCTGATTCAAGCAGTCTCCTCTGAACAGTTGATGTTGAGATGTGTCTGTTACTTGAACTCTGTGAAGCATTTATTTTGTCTGCAATTTCTGAGGCTGGTAACTCTAATGAACTTATCCTCTGCAGCAGAGGTAACTCTGGGTCTTCCTTTCCTGTGGCGTTCCTCATGAGAGCCAGTTTCATCATAGCGCTTGATGGTTTTTGCGACTGCACTTGAAGAAACGTTCAAAGTTCTTGAAATTTTCCAGAGTGACTGACCTTCATGTCTTAAAGTAATGATGGGCTGTCATTCCTCTTTGGTTATTTGAGCTGTTCTTCCCATAATATGGACTTGGTCTTTTACCAAATAGGGCAATCTTCTGTATATCACCCCTACCTTGTCACAACACAACTGATTGGCTCAAACGCATTAAGAAGGAAAGAAATTCCACAAATCAATTTTTAACAAGGCACACCTGTTAATTGAAATGCATTCCAGGTAACTACCTCATGAAGCTGGTTGAGAGAATGCCAAGAGTGTGCAAAGCTGTCATCAAGGCAAAGGGTGGCTACTTTGAAGAATATAAAATATATTTTGATTTGTTTAACACTTCTTTGGTTACTACATGTTTCCATATATGTTATTTCATAGTGTTGATGCCTTTACTATTATTCTACAATGTAGAAAATTGTAAAAAATAAAGAAAAACCCTTGAATGAGTAGGTGTGTCCAAACTTTTGACTGGTACTGTATATATATACAATATATATATACTTTTTGGGGTTGCCCCCCCCCCCTCCCCGGCCCCCCCCCCGAAAGTCGGGCCCCCCCAGATAGCGTATGAACCAGTGGAGGCTGCAGATGGGAGGACGGCTCATATTAATGGCTGGAATGGAGCCTAAATGAATCAGGAATGAGCAGGGCCAGCTATATACCATAAGGACCCCCTGTTTATGGCCTCTTTACATGTAGTGCAACAAGGCCACTCATGGTCTGGAAAGTTCTCTACTTTTTGATAGATTTAAACAAACAATATTGAAATCACCATTGTCACAACCATAAACGGTCAAATCCATCTGCCTTTATAGAATAGGAATTTTTGGATATAAAATATGAATATTATTAAAACATTTAATTAGGTTTTAGGTTCGTAAAACAACGGATGAAAAACAAAATTGCTACCGTGTAATAAATAAATTAAGAATAAAGAAAACGGTCACTATTTGTTAACTCTGTAAAAAACATGAACTCTTTCAGATTGTCGTCTAACGTCAGGGTGGGAATTTAACTTTTTTTGGTCCACCAGACGCTCACTGGCGTACCAGACACCTGTGCATCACCCTCAAATCAAAATCAAATCAAATGTTATTTGTCACATGCGCCGAATACAACAGGTGTAGGTTGACCTTACAGTTAAAATGCTTACTTACAAGCCCTTAACCAACGAAAAAAACAAACAAAATATCACGGTTGGTTAAGAGCCCAGAAAACGGCAGCCATCCCCTCCGGCGCCATCCTTTATTCAAGGCAGGGGACTGTCATCAATGTCTATTTTGACAGTAACCCTCCAAAAAAAAGTTGTTCATAAACCTTTCTAATTTCCATATGTACTAGGAAGCTAAGTGTATGTTTCTTGGGCTTCAGGGAATGTGACTGAAACAGTGAAAAAGAAAACTGATTGAAAGCATAAGGGGATATCAGTGAACACGTTACGTGCAATGAGTGGAGCTCACTCAGGTGTTCTACAGCCCATTGTATTATGTTAATTAGATCCACACACGGGTGCGTCAATCGACTATTAAGTATTACGTGGCGGGCCATTACCGTGGTAACAGCACTCTGTGTCAGTGTCAGACATGAGAATCTTTGTGACTCTTCGCTAGTAGCAGAGAGTTGCAGCAAAACTCAAACTAATATTGAAGAACAACCTAGCATGTGAACAAAACGATGGAACTAGCCAAGAAACACCAAGGGGACGAAATATCTGATAGACTGGTTGTTTCTATTGGGGATTTTCAAATGAATCATTTTCCATATTTTACTAATGTTTGTATTGAACTTTCATTTTTATATGTCTGTTTTGAGTAACTGTTGTCAATTCAGTCACTGATGGAGTCAATATTCCCTATATAGTGCACTACTTTAGACCAGGGCCCATAGCATCATATTCCCTATATAGTGCACTACTTT
>QNTS01008909.1:14553-35533 GCA_003317085.1 Hucho hucho | reverse complement strand
TGTGCATGTTAATTTTTACAGTAATTCATATTCAACATGATCTCAGCTGGGATTTGAATTTACAAGCTCTTGGTTCACAGCATTCTGATCTTCCTGCAAGTAATATGCCTCACCAACGTTAGACAACTATACAGAAATAAACTATAATTTCTTAAATAAGTAAATCAAATCAATGATGAGAGAACAGTCAGATTGACTGATAATTGAAACAGACATGGTGGTGTAGCAGGAAGATCGGAATGACATCAACCAAGAGATTGTGAGTACAAATCCCAGGTGAGGACATGTTGAATAATAATTACTGTATAAATGAACATGCACAATGTCAATGTGTGTCAAATATGTAGTTTAAAATATTGTATGTTAAAAGCACTGTGTGTGTAACCAGTTGCACAGACTTTTTTAGTTAGATGTCCAAATAATAATGTATATAGTTGAATGAACATACATTATGAGACAAGTTTAGCAAACACATTTTAAATTGGCAGAATTCTGCCAATCTTTTCTCAAGTTAGAGCTAAGTTTGGGCCAATGATTTTTGTTGTTGTTCAGGTAACACTTGGAATGAAAAGATTATATAAAAAAAGGCTTTGGAACTAAATAATAATTAGTTGAAACAACTAGATTTGTCTGTGTTTAATTATAATTTTCTATAGTGTAGACTTTTTGGCTTTAATGGACGGCATACTGTATAGTAGGCTTATAAATGAGTTGCTCATGGTAATGAGCAACATGGCTAGCAAGCAGGAAGCCCTCCAAACATAACCCACTTTGGTGATGTTGGGGATAAGTTATGACTTGGCCACAGTCCATCCCTAACACGGTGTCACACTGAAACAATTCCTGTGGTCTAGCATTTCTCTACTAGGTGGCTCCAGAGGCCTTGAAACCAAACACCCCAAAGCCCAAGCTCATGGCCCCCCAGGCCCCTTCCGAAATACCCTTAGAAATGCATCTCATTCCCACCCAGTTCCTGGGGATCAAGTTTCACACAGGCAAATATCTACTACACAAATACACAAACAGAGGCCCCACGCTGGAGCTCCACTGTGGGAGAGAGGCTGAGAGGGCAGGCCCTGATGTTAGGACTGTCTGGGTGTGAAACGTCATCAATGGTTAGGGTTCAGGGACCGGGCACTGGGACAAGGTTAGTCGGTATGGGAGATACGTCAGACATTGATTTGTATTTGTACTTATTAAGGATCCCCATTAGCTGCTGCCAAGGCAACAGCCACTCTTCCTGGGGTCCATTAGTTCCTGCCAAGGCAGCAGCTACTCTCCCTAGGGGTTTATTATGGATCCCCATTAGTTCCTGCCAAGGCAGCAGCTACTCTTCCAGGGGTTTATTATGGATCCCCATTAGTTCCGGCCAAGGCAGTAGCTACTCTTCCTGGGGTCCATTAGTTCCTGTCAAGGCAGCAGCTACTCTTCCTGGGGTCCAGCAACATTAAGGCAGTTATATACAATTTAAAATAATACATGACATTACATTTCATAACACTTTTCACAACACATTAAGTGTGTTCCCTCAGGCCACTACTCTACTGTCACATATCTACAATACAAAATCCATGTTTACGTGTGTGTAGAGTGCGTGTCTTATCATGTGTATGTGTGTCTCCTCACAGTCCCCACTGTTCCATAAGGTGTATTTTTCTCTTTTAATTAAAAAAAAATCTGACTTTCATCAGTTACCTGATGTGGAATAGAATTCCATGTAGTCATGGCTCTATGTAGTACTGTGCGCCTCCCATAGTCTGTTCTGGACTTGGGGATTGTGAAGAGACTTCTGGTGGCAAGTCTTGTGGGGTATGCATGGGTGTCTGAGCTGTGTGCTAGTAGTTTAAACAGACACCTCAGTGCATTCAGCATGTCAACACTTCTTGCAAAAACTGATTGGGTCGTGACGTACAATAACGTTTCTAACAGGGTATATAATGCTTGGGTGTACATTGACTTAACTAGGAGTTTTCGTTGGAGACACTGGGTAGATAGAGGACATGTTTCACAGAAACAATTATGTTCCTCGCAATACACAATAGGTAGCTGAGTCATTGAATTACACATTTTGGCTCTAACCCCCATCTTTAAAACTACTGATTCCCACTCTAGTTCTTAAAAGTACCTCTCTGACACACACACACACACACAGCCCAGAATAGCATGAGAGTATTTAACAGTTATATTTAACAGTTCCTCTAAGTAAAATAGTCACAGAGGCATGGCTCTCCTGTCTGCATATTTAATGGGTTGAGATTAGAGGGCCATGAGCACCGAGCTTCACATCACTTTGCGTGTTAACAAAAAAGGGATCAAGCTTTATTAAGATTCCGCCACCGCGGTTTTGACATCATCGGCCACCCCCGATGTGGTTTCAGACCTGCTGAGCAGTGCACTTCCTCTGATCCCACAGAGCCATCCGCCTGCCTACCACTGATGCTGCCAGAGTGACATTTTCTTTATGGGCTCATAAATACATAAGTCCCCGTTTCACTGTCTTGTAGTCTCCTGCAGCGCTGCTAGGCTAATGGCTAGCTGGAACAGGATGGGAGAACCTGAGATTTGATTGATTGGGTGGTTGGTACTCCTGTCTTTCTGTGAAGAATTTCAGACATGAACTGGCAACTGTGTAATGACAAGAGCTAGGTAAATGAGAAGGGGATTGTAAATACAAATAGCAATTGTTTTAGACGATTGTTCCTTATTATCCCTGGAGACAAAACATCACATGTATTGCGGCCCCTTTTCCACAGTGAAGTAGGCTATAAATAGCTGTGCCTTTATTAAAATGTCTAATTCTATGCCCTCATAATTTGCAGGGATGAAATATGGAGACCCCAAGCTATAGGCTTCTGTAAAGCCGAACCTACCAAGTTGATTTATGCGGGTTTATAATATTTTAATTATATGCCAAGGCTTTTCTGTTTTATCTGACAATTTGTATCAAGTTAAATAGTAGCCACTATCGGGAGGCACGTCAGTAATACCCACATACATTTATAACTAATTTTAGTGTTCTATTTGTAGCCTACATTTTGCATCATTCCATTCCGTTTGCCTTTCTTTCTCTGTCACATCCACGTAGTTGTTCCTGAGGGTCGCTAGCAATAGTGGATCATATTAGCCTAACGTTGAGCAATAATTTGGTACCTGTAGCCTATTGGAACTCAGACCACATATACTGTAGCACTGTAGACCACCTGGCACGCGGTTCACGACGACTGGACCGTTGTCATTATAATATATACAGTATACAGTTCCATAATTAGTGATGATTAGGGTAGATTCATAGAACTAGCCTATTGTTCGACCCCTATTGTAACTTTTTTAACCTTCTAAAATGTCATGGTTGGAACTTGAATATGGCAACTTTCAGGATGAATCAAACCACTGTATTTTTTATTAATCTATATATTTTGGGATATATAACAAGTTTGGAAATATCTCCAAACTTCTTTTTTTATGAGTCAAACATACATTCCTAACCTTAAAATTTGCCTAAATAATCTACCAAATCAGAGTATTTTTTTTACCTTTTACTGCAGTGGGTTATATCAGGGTCGCACAGAGTGTTTCTTGGTAGTCTTAAACAAATCTACTTTGAAACAAAAGTATACGTCTCACACACATGGTTAAGGGGTTAAAAAGAAGAGGACACCTGTACCATGTCAGATATAGAGTGGAAATGTATTTTCAGTTTGCATCCCAATATTAAACTTTATATACATCACAGAAGACTGAAATATAACAAAACTGTCTGACATAGAAACACCTAATTTTCTGCGTTATAAAATAAAATGTTTACTAATTATGAAATTATGAAACATTTAAATAACATTCCATCCATGAGCTCATTTGACTACAGGAAAGGGCTACACCAGTTGGTTCTGAAACGGAGACAATATGCATATATTTAGATAGCTTCCTTTCATTGATCACTAATATTCTGAACCCGTTGTCTTTATGTATTCTAGTTAGTCTGTCCACACAATTATAATTAAAAGTATGCCGTGTTTTAAAGGGATTGCTTAAGATAAATGTACTGAAAATTCTATTGAACGAAAACGCCATCATAAAATATGTTGGCCAACAAGTGGGAGGATTTTCAGCGGCTGAAATGTATTCAGCCTGCGCAATGGAACCACACCTGCAAAGCCCATTACGCGCCTGCATAAGGTAAATCTGAATATCAACTACTGAGAAGTGTATAGGCCCCATGATGAATAGCCTAATTATGTGTATTTTTTAATTGCTTGGTTTTTGTTGTTGATGCTTTGCAACGCTTTGAGATTCTTTATGTAATGAATAGTGCTATAGAAGCGATATTAATTATTATGATCTATCAAATCCTAACAGGTCTCTATTGGGTTGGAGGTCTAGGTCTACTGTAAAGCTACCTAATCCAATCAAATGGGTACATGAGGTAGCAACAGGGCAGGACTGGCTACTACTGCTAGGATTAGATCCCATGTCTGCACACCAGAGACATGTCAGAGATTATTACACTGCCCTGTAATCACAACCTGACCTATAAAATATGACGTTCTGTTGCCTCTGCTCTGAGCAGCAAGAAGACACACATAATGTCCAACTGTGTATTTCAGAAACTAAACCCATTCTGTCAGGGTGAGGGTAAGGCCATGGTTCAGGGTAGCATCGTCTATGTTTTCGGGTGTTGGTCAATTACACCTAGCCTACATATTGAGGCATTTGAGATATTTTTACGTGGACAGGGAACTTCCAAAAATATCTGACCTGTTCCATATTACTAAAATTGGGATTTTATTTTTTGTGGGGTGCCTCAGTAAAGACCAAAATGTTTCATTTAGGGAGATTTTAATTTAGTGTTTAGTGATTTTAATGTACAAAATGACCAAAATGAATCCCTCCTCTCCCAATCCCCCCCCACATCCCTCTCCCAATCCCTCCCCACATCCCTCTCCCAATCCCCCCTCTCCCAATCCCTCCCCACATCCCTCTCCCAATCCCCCCTCTCCCAATCCCTCTCCACATCCCCATTGCGTGATGGCAGGGAGTGCAAACAATGAAGAACATCCCTTACACATTGTTTTACATTCAAAAACTCCCGCACAAGCAATATCGATTTATCCTTATGTCAATGAACTGCTGTAACACATTTGGATAAAACTTATACGATTTATTTGCATATACAGTAGAACTGCATACAATATAATATACGTCACATAATATAACATCTTGTGAAACTCTTAACCCTCCTGTTGTGTTCGTTTCATGTTAATTCATTCTGTGTTCCCGGTCCAAAATGTCCGCCCCATTATAGCTGATAATAAATCCATAATAATACATATATTATCACCTAATGTTGTGTTAGATCTTTTTATCAACTTAGGTTCTTGTGAACATTGCAAGTTTTGAACTTCTTTTTGCTATTTATGGCCTGTAGGCCTCATTGACCTGAGCTCATACAACTCGTTTTTTGAGTAAATAGAGCAGAATGTATGGATTATTTTGACTATAAAAAATACTCAGATTAAACATATTGTGCTATTTATCACAGACTACTTTGAGTCAAAGTTTAACAAGGACTCTCTCCTCCTCACCAGTGTCATGATCAAAGATATGATCAAGAGCCTCACATACAGTATATCGTTTGGTCATTGTGCTGCCACAGAATGAATTGTGAGCAAGGCCTCAAAAAAGCTTTATATACCAGAGCTGCGAGAAAGGTTCTATATATTGTTGAAACAATGTTGCGATTGTTTGTGAGAATGCCAACAGGTGTGGTTCCCGTGGGGGAAAGATTATATTGGGGAAAGGTTCCCGTGGGGGTTGCCATGGAAGCCAAGAATAGGGAGTGAGGTGTGTGTGTGTGTGTGTGCTCAAACACACATGCATGTGGGGGTCTGGAAGAGGAAGTGTGTCCATCTGATGAACGGGCATGTGCCTGAACTCAATTTTATACACTAATTGTAGTCTCACCCATTCATTTCTAATGACCGGTCATTTTTGACAGGGAACACCACAGGTGTACAAAAGTGAAATAAAACACCCAAAATGTAATGAAAATCATCAACATGTATTTTGTGTGTTCAGATGCCCTGTGTGGACAAAGTCATGGAACCTTGTAAATCGGTACAATTCAACCGGAACACAGCAGGAGGGTTAAAGAAGAAACAGCTTGAATCTTGAATGGTTTTAGGGGAAAAATAATCTCCGTAATCCGTACTCCACAAATCCCTAACAGGTCAATGACCTTTTTATCTTGTCATGGCCTGCAAGCTTAGGTAGTCTACTCTATAAGATCCTCAAAATTTTTCAGAACCTTTACATCAGGATTAAAGACAGTTTGAACACTTCAAATGAGTACACATTCATAAATAAGTATGATTTTGTATCTAAATGTCAAACTGAAAATGTACCATGTAAAAATGAGTTTATTTCACACTGAAGTGTCCCCGAATAACATCGGTCATTAGAAGTCAAACCTTCTCCTCAACCAACCGCATCTCAACCAACCAAAACACATAGACATGATGCCATCTCGTGTGAACAGGTGGTACTGCAGGCCACAATGAAACAACTTCCCAAGTTATCTGATGGCATTGATCCTATCATCTCAAAATAAATAATGCCTACCTCAGTTCCAAAAAAAAGACCTACCCAAAATGTATATTGTTTTAGCTATAACCAACTAGCACCATAATGCCATGGCCAGCCAGAGTATTGCACTAAAGCCACATTTGTATTAGTGTATACTTTGTGTGTGAAACAGAAGTACCGACTGCTGTCATATTTACATATTCATAATGCAGGCAACACATAAACATGCAATATCACACTGTAAATAGGCAGATTGTTAAAACCAATTAATACACCACACGTACATTACTGTATAGTACAAAGTCATTCAACCATATAACACCATCTATAAAAGCCACTTCAAGAAAATAAGACAGAATAGAAAGGCAGAAAAATATACATAATAAAAAGGTATATTCTGTAATTCAAAAAGCTAATGTTGGAGAGTAGAGGAGAATGGTAAATATAAGTAAGATACGAGTGTGTGGAGATCTGTGGTTGGAGTCGTTATACAGTAGGTGAATGTCCCAAGTCTTTTACCTGTGGATTTGCAGGTGTGTCTTCAAATGGCCTGCCTGGGTGAAAGCCTTTCCACACACTGTACACTGAAATGGCCTTTGGCCTGTGTGGATAACATAGTGTCTTTTCAATTTCGAGGGAGCCTCGAAGCTTTTGAAGCAAATAGCGCACCGATATGAGCTCGCCTGCCTCTCTTCAACTGAATGTCTTGGAGAACACCTGTGATGATTCAGTTTCCCCTTGGTGGTAAAACACTGACTACAGTCTGAGCAGGCGTGAAGGTCGTTGGGAGGTTCTGACTTGTATGTAACATTAAACTCTGACCTAAGCCCAACCTCCAACCTTTCCTCCTCTTTAGCTTCATATTGTGAATTAGTGCTAGGAGATTCTAAAGGGGATTGATATTGATTTAACTTGTGATTCACATCAACTAGTATTTCCGGTTGATCACTGTGGCTGGGTCCTGGTTCCTCCAGGTAAGGAAGACGGTGGGTAGCAATTGAATATGTCTGTTTGTTATTTGCGGTTTCTTGGTGATATGGATAGGGGTTTAACCAGTTGGGAATCAGGGGGTGGTTTTGCTGTCCATAATATTCATCTGAGGGAAACTTGTCCACATGTTTCTCTTCAGCAATATTCCAAGTGCTCTTTGTCAGTTGAGGAGGCGAGATACATTTCTGCTCCACTAGGCAGTTATTTTCTGACTTCATGCTTTTCATGTCTTCCGACTGTTCAGGGGTTGGAGTTGTTTCATTCTTTCTGATGATTTCTGTTGATTGGTTCATGCTTTCTGTTGAACAGTAGTGAGATAAGGATTCACCGCCATTACTATTTTGTATGTTATTTCCAAAAGTTTGACTTGGGCCGGGTTCATCTGGATGAAGACTTGCTGCAAAGATGTGTCCCTCCGAAACAACCCCAGCCTCAGGGGCAATGTTGTCCAGTTGAGCCAAGTTGATGTTCCTCTGTAGACCATCCTCATGCAGTGTGGTCTTACTATTGTGGACCTTCATGTGAGACTGTAGGTGGCAGAGCTGTCTGAAGGACTTACTACAGACGGCACATCTGAAAGGCTTGATGCCCATGTGGACCAATAGATGTCGGGAGAGTTTAGAAGGATAGTCAAACTTCTTTAGACAGGCCATGCACTGGTACCCCCCCGATGTCCTAGGTGCAACAGAAGGTGGTGGTGGGCTGTTGACGTTGTTTGTCAGGGGGCAGTCGGATTGAGTTGGAGGGACAGCAGAGAGATCACTGTCACGTGATGTCTTCTGACTCCTATTACAGAAGACTACGTCCTTTTCATTTGAAGATGGGGTCCTTTTTGGCCTTGAGAAAGACTTGGTCTCTCGGTCGTCACTATGATTAGTAGAGGGTTTAGCCTCTTTTCTTTGCTCATGAACAGACTGGTGCCCCTTCAGATGAGCTTTTTGTCTAAATGTCTTGAGGCAAGTGGGGCACTGATAGGACCTCTGTCCTGTATGGATCAGGGAATGCCGCTGTAGCTTGGATGGAGCATCAAAGCGCTTTGAACAAATTGGGCAACAATAACGCCCTCTGGCATGGATTGTGGGTTTGTTTTGAAAGATGCAACTCCTTTGTTTAGATATGCCTACCAGTGATTGGTGTGTTGGTGTGCTTTCAAACACATCACTGGTATTTGTGTAGTCTGTGTTATGTCCTTGTCTGAGAGACACTGGCTCCGCTGCAGACTTCCTGTTTACTGTATCACAGTCCAATCCAGGTAGCAGCTTCCCACTGGGGTTCCATGTAGGTTGTTGAGCACCATAGTTGTAGAGATTGTCAGTGGAGCAATGACTGAAGGTAGGTCTGACAGGTAGAACATACTGGCTTAGAAAACAACCAACTTCACTGATGTCTCTGCTGGCTTCCTGAGGTTGAGAAACTTGGTCTAAATGTTCACTTTGATTTCTCCTCATCTCAGAAACAGACTTGTCCTTTAATAGAATAACTCCTGGTTGGTCGGGATCATCTTCTACACTTTTCAAAACATTGTCCCTTTTTACGTGGTGGGCCTTCATGTGATTCTGTAAGTGGCAGAGCTGTCTGAAAGACTTACTACAGACGGTGCATCTGAACGGCTTGATGTCCATGTGGACCAATAGATGTCGGGAGAGTTTGGAGGGATAGTCAAACTTCTTTAGGCACAGCATGCACTGATTTTCCCTTACCTTACCTGTGTTTGTACGGTCAGTGCGATTAGACACAGATGACTTATTGTTTCTGTCTGAGGAACGAGTGAGGTCAATGTCCTGTGACGCATGCTTTGCACTGTTATGCCATTCTTCAGATAAGCTGTCTAAACCTTCAACAACATGTATTTGACTCTTTTCATTCAGCTCTGTATTGTACGCTATAGCATTTTCAGAGTTTGAGAAATCTACTTGGGAAGCATGGTCAGTGTGAGTTGGAAGGCAGGCCTTACTCGTATTATCTAACTTATCAGGGTGCACAGCAGTATCTGGAACTTGATGAGTTCGCTGGTGAACTATCAAATTTCTCTTCTGTTTAAATCTCCTGCCACAAATGTTACATGGATAGTTCCTTGGCCAGGTTTTTGACCTCTGGGGTTGAGAGAAAGATTTGAGACTTCTAGACTTGGCGACCCCTGAGTGAATTCTGTAGTGTACCTTAAGATGGGCCAGCTGCCTAAAAGCACGCCGGCATAGGTAGCACTGAAATGGTTTCTGGCCTGTGTGAATCAGGCAGTGCCTCTTTAATTTGGACGGGGCGCTGAAGCACTTAAAGCACTCAGGGCATTTATGAGAGTTTGAATTCTCAATTATTTGTGTATGTTTGTCCACTGTTTCATCTCTGGAGGATCTATCCTCATCCAGTGTCTGTTTCTCAGGTTCACTCCAGTCATCGTGGTTCCTAATTGGCTCCTCTTCTGTGTGCTGCTTCTCAAACCTCTCGACCTCGGAGTGTGGGGGATATAGTTCAGCGATACAGCGAGAGGAACAGAGAGAGTTTTCCTCAATTATGTGGACAGGTGCAGTAGGCCTGATGTCTACCTCCAATGTGTCCTCTGCACCGACTGGGTCCAAGGAGCATGTCTGCAAACATGCTTTTGAGTTGTCTATCTTTACAGGAGGGGTATTTTCATATACACTTGGATGCAAGCTAGACTTTACATTCATCTTCTTCTGTTCAGTTCGTTTTGGATAAAGATGTGTGTTAAGATGGAGTTTCAGGTGTGCTAGTTGCCGAAATGCCTTTTCACAGACGTGACACCTAAATGGTCGTTGTCCTGTGTGTGAAAGGATGTGCCTCTGTAGTTTGGATGGGGCGGAAAAACATTTCAAGCATGTGACACACTGATAATTCCTGCCCTGTGTCGTCTTCTCCATAACACCAAAGGCCTCCTGTGATCCATGTTGCCTGGCTAGCATTGTGTCCACTGACATCATTCTAGTTCCGCCGTGGCACATCCCAGCTGCCAATATGGGAGGACAACATCTGTAGTGAACAAATCATTTAGTCATTTACAAATATTGTTACGTATTATAGAGTATGTAAACTAAGGGGTCCTTATTACAGTGTAATTACATATGTCATTACACTGTAACAAGTATTGTAATTAATTGTAATAATTCATAGTTACACTATAATAACAACATGTAACTGGTGGTAACTGCAGTCTGTAATTACAGGGGTGTAAAAACGAATGCTTGTTACCATGCTTGTTACAAATGTTCAAGTTTCCGATAGCATCCCAACGCACCATATTTCAGCCTGCACAAACCACATGATAAGGGTTAGCCAATTGAAAACCGACCACCTCATTGACACAACTCTACAATAAAGGGCTCTGGATTCTGATGCCCAGGCGTAATGGCAAAAATGGGTTCACAAAAAAAAAAATCTGACATGATACAGGTGTCATCTTTTTTTAAAGCCCATAACCATGTGTGTGAGGTGAATGCTTTTGTTTCAAAGTACGTTTAAGACTACGAAGAAACACTCTCTGTGACCCTGATTTAGCCCACTGCAGTAAAAGGTTATTAACCATCAATGAAACATTTTTAGACACATTAATAAAAAGTTAAGTTTAAAGTTGTGAGATAGTCATTTGTGCTTGCCAAATTGTAAGCCTTTTAAGCTTAGTTGAATAACGGTTTATAAATTAACTTAAAATGGTCATGAGGCAAACTCTTATTCTATCATGTAACCTTGCAAGGGGTTCACTGTTGAGGAAAATTCTCACTTTGGATGGGATGCATTTGAGCAATTATTTATGTATCCAAGGAATTAAGGCATCACGTCAAGACCTCAATGATTTATACATACTGTACATCATTGCAAGGTCTGTCCATCTGCGCAACATGCTTGACATAAAAACGACCTCGAACATGCCCACGTTTTGATACAGTGCGCAAAGTGTGCAAAATACAGACATGAAAGATGGCCGCAAAAGACATAAAGTGTTGTAGGTTAAAAAACGTCAATACAGGAGAAAGAAAGTACGTTTTCCATGCAATTTGTTTTAGCTTTTTGGAATACATGAATTCTGCTGGACGATTTAGCATAGGTAGTTCGCTAGCATTTGCTAGCTTGCTTAGTGTTGTAGGTACACAATAATTACAAGTACACCAAGATGAACTTCATTTGAACTACAGTGAGGGAAAAAAGTATTTGATCCCCTGCTGATTTTGTACGTTTCCCACTGACAAAGAAATGATTAGTCTATCATTTTAATGGTAGGTTTATTTGAACAGTGAGAGACAGAATAACAACAAAAAAATCCAGAAAATTTATAAATTGATTTGCATTTTAATGAGGGAAATAAGTATTTGACCCCTCTGAAAAACATGACTTAGTACTTGGTGGCAAAACCCTTGTTGGCAATCACAGAGGTCAGACGTTTCTTGTAGTTGGCCACCAGGTTTGCACACATCTCAGGAGGGATTTTGTCCCACTCCTCTTTGCAGATCATCTCCAAGTCATTAAGGTTTCGAGGATGATGTTTGGCAACTCAAACCTTCAGCTCCCTCCACAGATTTTCTATGGGATTAAGGTCTGGAGACAGGCTAGGCCACTCCAGGACCTTAATGTGCTTCTTCTTGAGCCACTCCTTTGTTGTCTTGGCCGTGTGTTTTGGGTCATTGTAATGCTGGAATACACATCCACGACTCATTTTCAATGCCCTGGCTGAGGGAAGGAGGTTCTCACCCAAGATTTGATGGTACATGGCCCCGTCCATCGTCCCTTTGATGCGGTGAAGTTGTCCTGTCCCCTTAGCAGAAAAACACCCACAAAGCATAATGTTTCCAGCTCCATGTTTGACGGTGGGGATGGTGTTCTTGGGGTCATAGGCAGCATTCCTCCTCCTCCAAACACGGCGAGTTGAGTTGATGCCAAAGAGCTCCATTTTGATCTCATCTGACCACAACACTTTCACCCAGTTGTCCTCTGAATCATTCAGATGTTCATTGGCAAACTTCAGATGGGCATGTATATGATCTTTCTTGAGCAGGGGGACCTTGCGGGCGCTGCAGGATTTCAGTCCTTCACGGCGTAGTGTGTTACCAATTGTTTTCTTGGTGACTATGGTCCCAGCTGCCTTGAGATCATTGACAAGATCCTCCCGTGTAGTTCTGGGCTGATTCCTCACCGTTCTCATGACCATTGCAACTCCACGAGGTGAGATCTTGCATGGAGCCCCAGGCCGAGGGAGATTGACAGTTCTTTTGTGTTTCTTCCATTTGCAAATAATCGCACCAACTGTTGTCACCTTCTCACCAAGCTGCTTGGCGATGGTCTTGTAGCCCATTCCAGCCTTGTGTAGGTCTACAATCTTGTCCCTGACATCCTTGGAGAGCTCTTTGGTCTTGGCCATGGTGGAGAGTTTGGAATCTGATTGTTTGATTGCTTCTGTGGACAGGTGTCTTTTATACAGGTAACAAGCTGAGATTAGGAGCATTCCCTTTAAGAGTGTGCTCCTAATCTCAGCTCGTTACCTACATAAAAGATACCTGGGAGCCAGAAATCTTTCTGATTGAGAGGGGGTCAAATACTTATTTCCCTCATTAAAATGCAAATCAATTTATAAATTTTCTGGATTTTTTTGTTGTTATTCTGTCTCTCACTGTTCAAATAAACCTACCATTAAAATGATAGACTAATCATTTCTTTGTCAGTGGGAAACGTACAAAATCAGCAGGGGATCAAATACTTTTTTCCCTCACTGTAGTTCAAATGAAGTTCATCTTGGTGTACTTGTAATTATAACAGCCTCAATTTGTCCAGTCATGGACTTTACAAGGTGTCAAAAGCGTTCCACAGGGATGCTGGCCCATGTTGACGCCAATGCTTCCCACAGTTGTGTCAAGTTGTCTGGATGTCCTTTGAGTGGTGGACCATCCTTGATACACATGGGAAACTGTTGAGCGTGAAAGACCCAGCAGTGGTGCAGTTCTTGACATACTCATACCCCATTCAAAGGCACTTAAATCCTTTGCCTTGGCCATTCACCCTCTGAATGGCACACATATACAATGAATGCATGTCTCAATTGTCTCAAGGCTTAAAAATCATTCTTTAACCTGTCTCCTCCTCTTGATCTACACTGATTGAAGTGGATTTAACAAGTGACATAAATAACTTTCCCCTGGATTCACCTGGTCACTCATGAAAAGCGCAGGTGTTCCTAATGTTTTGTACACTCAGTGTATAAGTACACGTTAATTACAAGTACTCCTCAAGATACACTTCAGTTTTACAATCGAAATCCTGTGTAGCACTTAGTAAATACATTGTACTTATGCAGATATATCATGTACTCTGTGTGGTACTTATGGGTTTATCATAATGGGTAACATATGCATTCATTATGAGTTATTTTTTTATTATAATTTTAAATAATATTGCGTGACTTACAAGGTTAAGTGCCTTGCTCAAGGGCACATTGATACATTTTTCACATAGTCTCTTCGGGGGATTCGATCCAGCAACCATTTCGGTTACTGGCTAACCACTAGGCTACCTGCCGCCATCTGGGATGACACCCGTATGGTAGACCCCAGTCAGTAATTAGAGCCTATTAAGCCTCCAATTGTTTATATCTCGCAACACCCAGCGCATCAGTCCACAAGATATTACGACCTTGTGACAGTTATTATTGAACCGGATGCAGCTGAGAAGAAAATAAACACTTATTTGTTGTTAAACCACTGTAATTACAGACTGCAATTACCAACAGTTACATGGTGTTAGTACAGTGTAACTATGAGTTATTACAATCAACTACAATACTTGTTACAGTAGTAGTTACAGTAGTAGTTACACTGTAAAAAGAACCCCTTGAAATGAAGCGTTACCAAATAATATCCAACAGAATAACATTAGCTAGCCAACCAGGGAGGTTGGTTACTTTTGAAACAGAGCTAGCTAGCTAACGTTAGCTACCCACAAATGTAGCTATGAAACAAAATTAATTCGATTCATTTCTGCCAACTCACCTTATGGCAACCTTTAGAAAAGGCTAAATCACGCCCCACAAGCTATTAAGTAACAAATACCGTTATTATTTGACAAAATAAGCATTTAGCTTGCTATCTAGCTAACGTTATGCTAAAACGTTCACTTTCTCCAAAACAAGCATTCAAATGACGTCTATTATAAGTGCACGGGCGGAAACGTTATCGCAATTCTTGGTTCCTAGGTTTGTCATCCACTGCGGAATGCATTGTGAATTGCTCAGAACATTTTTATGTGATCAGATTTTCGGATAAATCTGATTGTACGCAATAATCGTGGTAGGCTATGGGTCCGACCTGATGGTAGGTATTTGTATATATTTTTAAACATAATATTAACATAATATGTAACATATTATTATATTCTTCTACTCTAAATATTCTAGAGAATATAACATAAAAGGTTAGCATAGAAAATAATATGATATAATATAAAAACAAGAAAAGCAATCTAACAGGGAGGCTCTACTTTTTAGTCTTATCTCATAGTCTTATCATAAATTATAGAAAGGCAGAGCAAGGCTGTCCCCAAGTCCTGCCATTGTTGTTTAGACATCACTATAAAATATTCAGTAGCCTAATCTGATTTACTCCTGAAAGTTCACACTGACAATAGAGTATAATATATTAGGAGCATGCCTTGGGTGATGCATGCACCATTTTCCTAGCCTGGTCCCAGATCTGTGCGTTTGCCTACTACATTGTCAAGCTAAATGTTTGGCATGACAACGCCATAAAGAGTTGACAAGAGAGCGAAGACAGGTCGTTACCCAGGCTACCATTTTCCTACAATTGTCAGAATAATAGATATGTATTACTATCCAAAACAGTAGCATTAAAATGTAGCCAATTCCTTTCAGTTCTTCTGTTGAGATACCATTTATCCCATTGACAGTTAAAGGGGTCAAAGCCATACTATTAACCACTGTGGAACACTTGCAATGAGCTGGAAGTCAATTCAGTCATAACAGTTGCATAGACAGAGACAGAGAAATAAAATAATGTGTGAGTGGTCAAAAGCCTCCGGAGTCCTCAGGGCGTTTAACAGTAGAGGGGTGGTGAGATAATGTGTGTGTTTTAATACATTTTATTTATTTGTGCAATTTTGCATTTGGAATAGCCTCAACCCCATGGCTAATGAGGGGTCTAATTACCTCTGATTAGCATTTGGGGAAATAAAAACACAGAACGTTGCCGGAATTGCCATTTAAACATCACATCTCCATATTCTTTTTATGAGCGATCATTTTACCACTTAGATTTACAATTTTGCTTTCAGCCTGACATATGAGCGGTCTACAGTAAGTATATTCAAACAGTAGGACATTAACAATACATCCTTTTTTTTTTTTTGACAAATTAAAAGTGGGATTTTCATTTACAGTGAAAAATATCTCCCTGCTCCGCTCCCTCTGCAACCTGCCTGTGGGACATGACAATCCTGTACCCATCACTTTCCCCGCTCAGCCCGCATCTCTGTGGAAGGATGCAAATTCCTTCATTCCTCATCATGCATGTGCAGCTAATCTGCATAACGCACAGGGATGGGCAGATCTTGTTACTTGGCTGAGGGCCAGGCTGACTGATTGAATCACAGAGGGTTGGCTCCCTCCCCTGGACTTGCCTGTAACATGCTGCATCATCTCCTCAAGCAGGGTTCTATTGACTGATGCCGAACCCCACGCTCCTCTGGTACGGAGTGATGAAAACACATTATTCCCATTAGTCACAGAATATGTCTGTCGATTCCGTTCATATTACATTATTGTGTGGTTGGTTGTACATGGCTGCTGATGTGAGCTTATTGTCTGTGTTTGTGTGTTTATTTATATATATTTTTATTGAACCTTTATTTAACTAGGCAAGTCAGTTAAAAACAAATTCTTATTTACAATGATGGCCTACCCCGTTCAATCCCAGACGACGCTGGACCAATTGTGCACCGCCCTATGGGACTCCCAATCACGTCCGGATGTGATACAGCCTGGATGTGTGTATGTGTGTATGTGTGTGTGTGTGTGTATGTGTGTCTGTGTGTGTGTGTGTGTGTTTGCTACTGCATTTAATGTCACATTTTAGCTCATTGAAGTAAACGCATGAGACGTATATCTCTTGCCTCAAAGCATAACCAGGGATGTACAACATGTCTTTTTAACAGGTTTATTAATCCACAGATGAGGGCACATATTCATCACCAGGTGGCAGTAGTAAGTCACAGAGCAGTTTGTGCCACAGATAAATTACAGACAAAGGCATTGCCTCGTTCAGCATACTGGAGAGAGGCCATACAATTTTTCACAGAAAGTAACCATCACTTTAGATGCTATTACTGTTACTAATTGTACAGTTTTGTAGTATTTGATCACGGTCATAGCCAGGGACCATTCTGTAATTGGAAACACAATCACTAATTCAAAATGTATCACGAATACAATTCTACCAAGACAGTAGACAGCTTCACAAGGGACAATTGTTTTGTCCAGGCGCTACCTAGCCTACATTTATGCAGGCAGTATCAACTTGTGCTTGTCCCTCCAATTAATTCCTGTCCACGACCGGTCTAATTTCTCCCGACATGGCAGGACAGGGCTTGGCCTGTGATGGATGTGACATTAACGGGAGACGAAGCCGAGGAGATGCGACGCCCCCAGTCCAATAGTGGCATTTGTCCATGGTATGACCATCTTAAAACAATTAAGGCTTATACTTTTAGGGGTTAAGGAACCTTCTGTCTTATGTAACAATACCAAGCATAACATGTCGTTCTAATTTCACTGTCACTGATTTACTTTTGCTATGTTACCTCAAGTCCTTGAGGCTGGGCGGCAGAGTTGGGGCCACTGACTAAAATGAATGACAACGGTGGCCCCGTCTTTGTTTCTCTGTGTGGCTGCCCTGTGCCAAACACAGTCCCCAAACATGACCTGTCTCACGTCAATTCAACGTCTGTTCCATGTTGATTAAAAATCATTTAATTGAAATGACGTGGAAAAAATTTGATTCAACCAGTGTGTGCCCAGTGGGACATTAACCCCGACAAATCTGTTCACATTATGCACAATGACATGTGACTATTGGACACAGAGGCCTCATACACCTTGGATTGTTGTTTAGCTCAATGCTAAGGTCATAAAGGCAAAACTGAGGGTGGCTATAACTCTATTCCATTTAATAAAAATAAAAAAATAAAAAATTATTGGATGTGTAGGCTAGGCTATATATTGCTGCTCTAAAGGCTTGCTGTAGTTTGATTATGTGAGGTGTGCAATAAATACAAAAATAAAAAAAGACACACAACAGTTGGTCAATGTTTTGCTATCCTCCCCTACACCAAATGTCTTCCTTTGTTTCCGCACAAACCTTTATTAAACCACACTGGCTACACCAAGGTTACAATGACTGCGATCTGTGTACCAATCTTTTTTTTCTCTCTCTCTCTCTCTCTCTCTCTCTCTCTCTCTCTCTCTCTCTCTCTCTCTCTCTCTCTCTCTCTCTCTGTGTATAGCCTAGCCTAGCCTAGATTTCTAGGATCACCACAGTTTGTAATGAAGAAATGAAATAACCTTAAGCTCAATGCACTGCTGCACAGAAATGGTTTCTCTCTGACAAATGAGTTGGCTGGGGCTGGGGCTGGGGCTGGGGCAGGCTCAGATGGGGGGGGGGATTGGGCTGCTTGTATCAGGCTTCTGGGATGCAGCTCATTCCCAGGTCATACATCATCCTGCTGACACATCCACTTAAATCAGAACTGCACACATACAGATGGAATCGTCTGTTTGATCATGGATCAGCCTATTGTTATACAATGTATGCTCAGTGGAAGAAAGAGTGTGTGTGTGTGTTTTTGTGTGTGTGTTTTACATTTCCGCATTCCAGCGTGTGTGTGTGTGTGTGTACGTGTGTACGTGTGCGTGTGTGTGTGCATGTATGTGTTTTAAAATGAACCCATTCCAGTGTGTTTGTGTGTGTGTGTGCGTGTGTGTGTTTGGTTTAACTATCCTTGTGGGGACCAGAAGTCCTGACAGGATAGTAAAACAAGGAAAATACGGACAGGTGGGGACATTTCGCCGGGTCCCCACAAGGAAAAAGGTTATTTTAAGCTTAGGGGTTAGGTTGAGGTT
The DNA here is from genome assembly GCA_003317085.1 of Hucho hucho. Taxonomy (NCBI): domain Eukaryota; kingdom Metazoa; phylum Chordata; class Actinopteri; order Salmoniformes; family Salmonidae; genus Hucho; species Hucho hucho. Next base: position 16,833 of record QNTS01008909.1, on the reverse strand, counting down.
TAGGTTTAGGTTTAGGGATTAAGGTTACTACAAGCTTCACTCAGTTGATTTATGTGTGTCCATGAGTTCGTGCAGTGGTGGAAAAAGTACCCAATTGTCATACTTGAGTAAAAGTTATGATACCTTAATAGAAAATGACTCAAGTAAAAGTGAAAGTCACCCAGTAAAATACTACTTGAGTAAAAGTCTAAAAGTGTTTGGTTTTAAATATACTAATAATATAAGTGTAAATGATAAAATAGACTTAAGTATCAAAAGTAAAAGTATAAATCATTTCAAATTCCTTATATTCTAAGTTAAGAATCATAAGTTACCAAACCCGTTCTCAGGAATGGATAACATTAGAGATCCCTTCAGTCTCCACAGATTGGGGAAAATCTGCTTTTTGATTTTTTGCCCCTAATTTCTGGAACAATCTGCAGAGTTCACTGCAGTTAGATGTGCTGGTGCCATTATTTTACATTATTGATTGAGGACCTCTATGTAGTTGAATGGGATTGCTTTTATTAAATATGTTTATTTTGGTTTATTGTGTGCTGAATTATATTGTTTTATACACATATATGTGTATGTTGTTTTATTGTTCTGTTTTTATTGTAGTGTATATAGGGCTCTCTTGTAAAATAGATTTTTAATCTCTATGTGACTCCCTGTTTAAATAAAGGTTAAATAAATATTAAGCAAACCAGACGGTACCGTTTTCAAGATTAAAAAAAAATATATATGGATAGCCAAGGGCACACTCCAACGCTCCGACATCATTTACAAACAAAGCATGTGTGTTTAGTTAGTCTGTCAGATCAGAGGCAGTTCTCTTGATAAATGTGTGAATTGGACCATATTCCTGGCATGCTAAGCTTTCAAAATGTAACAAATACTTTTACATGTCAGGGTTAATTTATGGAGTAAAAAGTACATTATATGCTTTAGGAATGTAGTGAAGTAAAAGTGAAAGTTGTCAAAAGTATAAATAGTAAAGTAAAGTACAGAGACCCCAAAAACCTACTTAAGTAGGACTTGAAGGTATTTTCACTTAAGTACTTTACACCCCTGCATGCGCTTGAGTGGGGTGGAATTTTTGGAGCAGCAGACTCCTTTTGGTAACATGATATCCTCACCGGTCCCACTCACTCCCATTCACAAGGGGGCGATAGCTGGCAGCCTGGCTAGCTGGCTTTAGACTGGCTAAAAACATAGCAAACTAGTGTATTCATTCCGATATAAGCTACAAATAGAACGTCATCATATTTTGGTCATGGAGAAAATAGCACATGGCTAGCTAATGTGGCTACAGAAGGTTACACTATTTCACAATAGCCTGTAATCGCTAGTTATTACTTCTAAACCAAATTCCTTTTTGGGTGGATTCTTGTTGTTTGGTTTACTGTTTGAACAGTTGCTGAGATTATATTTGGTTATCAATGCAAAATAGGCTACTTTGATGAATAGCCTATATAGCCTATAGATCAGATCAAGGAAACAAGCAACAACACGGCTGTGGAAGTAATGATATGGCACTTCTCAATTTTCAGATAGTATAAAACTATGTAAAATTCCGGAGCGTATTACAAGGAGCCGCCCCTTTTGTGACAAAAAACGCCATTGCAACACTGCGCTATGCTCCGTACCTTCTGTCTCTCTAATGTGTTCCATCTCTGTGGAGAAAATAGGATTTTGAATGGGAATCAATTGTTTGTTTGCCAAAAGGATAGTGAAACAAACGTGTGTGTGCAGGTTTAAAACAGATTCCATAAAATCTATGGTGGTCCTCTGTAGCTCAGTTGGTAGAGCATGGCGCTTGCAATGGCAGGATAGGGGGTTGTCTGCTAAATGGCTTGTACTGTATATCTTAAGAAAAATCATCCAATATCCCGACTCTGGTTTAGTTTCAATACTAACTCAGAGCACAGAGCTCATTACCATCTGTGTATATTTGTAAGTCTCACATGCATTGAGCCAGCATATCCCAGATGTTGTGGTGTCATCTGTCCTCCCATGCCCCCCCCTGTGGTGAGGGGAAATCAGCCTTCGCTCTGCTGTCACTTCTCTGATCTCTCCTCTCCCCCAGCCATGTCCAGTCTGCTCCCTAGCCCTCTCCCCAGCCATGTCCAGTCTGCTCCCTAGCCCTCTCCCCAGCCATGTCCAGTCTGCTCCCTAGCCCTCTCCCCAGCCATGTCCAGTCTGCTCCCTAGCCCTCTCCCCAGCCATGTCCAGTCTGCTCCCTAGCCCTCTCCCCAGCCATGTCCAGCCTGCTCCCTAGCCCTCTCCCCAGCCATGTCC
>QNTS01008906.1:24615-39848 GCA_003317085.1 Hucho hucho | reverse complement strand
TCTCATGATCATTGCAACTCCACGAGGTGAGATCTTGCATGGAGCCCCAGGCCGAGGGAGATTGACAGTTCTTTTGTGTTTCTTCCATTTGCGAATAATCGCACCAACTGTTGTCACTTTCTCACCAAGCTGCTTGGCGATGGTCTTGTAGCCCATTCCAGCCTTGTGTAGGTCTACAATCTTGTCCCTGACATCCTTGGAGAGCTCTTTGGTCTTGGCCATGGTGGAGAGTTTGGAATCTGATTGATTGATTGCATGTGTGGACAGGTGTCTTTTATACAGGTAACAAACTGAGATTAGGAGCACTCCCTTTAACTTCTTAGGGAGCAGCGCACGAGGTGACCGTTTTGGAGACCCAAAGTAAAATGCCTCCCATTCAGGCCCAGAAAATAGGATCATCATCAAATCAAATCAAATCAAATTCATTTATAAAGCCCTTCTTACATCAGCTGATGTCACAGAGTGCTGTACAGAAACCCAGCCTAAAACCCCAAACAGCAAGCAATGCAGGTGTAAAAGCACGGTGGCTAGGAAAAACTCCCTTGAAAGGCCAAAACCTAGGAAGAAACCTAGAGAGGAACCAGGCTGTGAGGGGTGGCCAGTCCTCTTCTGGCTGTGCCGGGTGCAGATTATAACAGAACATGGACAAGACTTTAAAATGTTCATAAAACAGGCAGAACAGTTGAAACTGGAGAAGCAGCACGGCCAGGTGGACTCGGACATCAAGGAGTCATCAGGCCAGGTAGGCCTTGAGGAATGGTCCTAATGCTCAGGTCCTCCGAGAGAGAGAGAAGAAAAAAAAAAGAAAAAAAAAAAGAGCGAGAGATAATTAGAGAGAGCATACTTAAATTCACACAGGACACCAGATAAGAGAAGAAATACTCCAGATATAACAGAGGGACCCTAGCCCCTCGACACATAAACTACTGCAGCATAAATACTGGGGGCTGAGACAAGAGGGGTCGGGAGACACTGTGGCCCCGTCCAACGAGGATATGCACATATTTAGTACCATTGGATAGGAAACACTCTGAATTTTCTAAAATTCATTTGTCTGTGAGTAAAACAGAACGGATATGGCAAGCAAAACCCAGAGGAATTTCTGTCCTGGAAAAAGTGGTTTTGACACATTGCTCATTTGGAACCCCTCCCTTATGAAAATGCCCTTATAAGGGCATATGAATGCAGTACCTATCGCTTCCTCTGGATGTCAACAGTCTCGAGACAGTGTTCAGATTTGATTCAGAGGAATCAGGAAGTGCAACCCGCCAGGCACGCTCTGTGGTTTTTTCCTTTCTTATCACCCAGTTTATATTCCGGTTGAAATATTATACTATTTATACATAAAAGTGTTCCTAAGGATACATTTAAAATTATGTTTGATTGTTCTTGGCCAAGTTTATAGGTATAAGTTGAATGAGTTCTCTTCACGTTTCAATGGAGGAGTCGACGCTCTATTTTCTCATTATAACGCGCCAACCAAACAGAGATTTATGGATATAATACATTACTTTTTCTAACAAAAGAACCATGGATTGTCTTCGTTGGACACTTGGAAAGCCCTCAGCAGAAGTTCTTCAAAAGGTAATTGATTTGTTTTCGCTGTGAAATGTGTTTTGTGTGAACGGTGATGGCTTATGAATTCATGCTAATGGAAAAATATGTGGGGTGCTATCCTCAAACAATCAAATGTGGTGCTTTCGCCGTAAAGCCTTTTTGAAATCTGACAACGCTGTGATATTGCCAAGAAGCAGAGCTTTTGATGACTATGAAACACTTGTATATTGATGCATGTTTAATAATTCAACTTTTGGATTTTGAATTTGGCGCCTTGCATTTCACCAGGTAGCGCCCCACCGCTCCCTAAGAAGTTAAATTGTATAATAAAAAATAAAAAGAATGTAAAGAATTTAATCAAAAGCCATTCAAAAGTCATTCAAAAGTCTAACCACCCTGAGAGATCAGGATTAGGAAAAGGTCCGGAGGTGTTCAGGGGTGAGGACTCATCCGTAAATGAGTCATCATTATCCCTTTCAAAGGGGGGAGGGGTTCCAAGAACATCTTTGAGGGGTGCTGTAGCTCTTTGAAGGGTTTTGTTTTAAAGTTTGAATCTGTTGACGAAGCTTATAGTTTGGTACACCTGAGAGTGGAATGTTGAGAATTGCTAGGGCTTTAAGAAACTGCCGCCACCCCGGGGGTCTTCTATCATCGTCAATCTTGCGGGCTGCTGTGGTGCTTTTGAGCAAGTCCAGCATATGAGAACCCCTGACAACCGCCCCCTGAAAGATAAACTCTCCTTTGTCATTCCAAGTAGCGGTCCCGTTTGAGTCTTTCATTTTGTTCATAATGTATATAAAATATTTCCTGTTACGAGCAGGGACATGTGTCATCATGACAGGCATAACATTATCGGCAAAAGGGATTTGATCTTCATCAGGTTGAAATATCAGGCTCTCTCTATGTTTGTCATTCTCTAATGGTTCTGGTAGGGAGAGCGATAAATGGTTGGTCTCTCTCTCACCCTGTTTTACCAAGGCCAAATACCATTGCAAGAGGTTTGTGTATTTTTGGACCTTATAATAGGGATTCAATCCTTTTCTGTTCAAAATATCCCTCATGGACGTATCCACATAATTTTCCGCCGTTTGTCTGATATTTTCAGGACCCTGTGATTGCTGTTGAAGTCTATCCAACTCTTGTTGAGGCACCAAGTACATTTTATTTGCCATCACACTTTGTGTTCACCCCCCCACGTCGGGCCGCAATAAGGCTGGTGATGAAGGGCACGGCTATACTTAGTAATGGTAGAAGAAACCCCCCAGACTGCTGTATGGCATGTCTTTTCTTTTGAAGACTGGCCCTTTTATTGGCAAAGAATTTGAGCGAGGTCTTTTGTCTCTTTAAATTGCTTAATTGGGTCAGGGTGAGCGGAATGCGTCCTTTGAGAAGATTCAAAGCAATCTCACATAGGGATAATATGAGATCTGAAGAACAATGACCCAAGATGGTCTTCCGTTCTTTAGGGGTAGCTCTAACTAGAGCTCTCAATAGTGGTAGGTTTCTTTTTAATCGCAGAGACATATTCTTTACTTTTTAGGAATGTAAACCGTCGGCCACTCCCATGGAAACAACCCCGTTCTGAGCCTCAGGTGTTCTGGGGTATTTGATTTAAATCCACGATTAAATAGGAAAATGGTGCTTTGGTAGCATCCTCATAGCTTTCCATAAAGTTTGATTTCCTTCCAGGGTACATCTGCTGTGCTAGTGTGTTTTTCTGTAGCTTGTCTCTAGGGTTTTTGAACAAAACCATGTAATTGGCGTTCAAACTAATGGTATGGCTATTTTTACCTTGGTGAACCGCATTTTGTACCAAGTAAAGCACTGACAGGTTTCGATGATGAGTATATTGAGTAAAAGCTTGTGCTATTTCAGGATGTTCACTACCTGCAAATAGCATATCGTCCAAAACCAACAGATTGCTTTTATGAGGAGGTAAAAGCTCATTATCAGACAAGGACGCGGGTATTCCTTCAATAAACCTGATTTAAAAAAAATTCAACAACTCATCATACAAAGGTTGATAACATGAATAACACCACACAATATTGTCCGGTTTCTGAGATAATACATGTTCAGAATTCTCTAAATTACTTTTTACAAAACAAGTTTTACCGCTATTTGAGGGGCCTGCGATTAAGGCCGAAAATGGTAGTTGCAACCTGGGGTCAAAACCTACAGCAGCCATTCTATCTTAAATCTCCATTTGGTTCGCGCGTTATAATCAGAAACTACAGCCTCCACTCCTCCATTGAAACGTGACGAGAACTCGTTCAACTTAAACCTATAAACTTGTCCAAGAACAATCAAAAATCATTTTAAATGTATCCTTAGGAACACTTTTACGTATATTTACTATTATAAATCAACCGGAAGATAAACTGAGCGATAAGAACAGAAAAAAACACAGAGCGTGCCTTGTCGGGAGCGCGCGCTCTCTTCTGTTGACATTCAAGGGGACTCTTCCTGTTTTCTCTTCTTCTCTGCTCTAATGCATCCAAAAAAAATCTGAACACTTTCTCGAGACTGTTGACATCCAGAGGAAGCGATAGGTACTGCATTCATATGCCCTTATATGGGCATTTTCATGAGGGAGGGGTTCCAAATGAGGCACTCTGTCAAAACCACTTTTTCCAGGACAGAAATTCCTCTGGGTTTCGCCTGCCATATCCATTCTGTTTTACTCACAGACAAATGGTTAACACTTTTAGAAAATCAGAGTGTTTCCTATCCAATGGTACTAAATATGTGCATATCCTATTTTCTGGGCCTGAATGGGAGGCATTTTACTTTGGGCACGCCAGGGTCTCCAAAACAGTCACCTCGTGCGCTACTCCCTAAGAAGTTAACACTTTTTTGGTTACTACATGATTCCATATGTGTCATTTTAGAGTTTTGATGTCTTCACTATTATTCTACAATGTAGAAAATAGTAAAAAATTAAGAAAAACCCTGGAATGAGTAGGTGTGACCTAACTTTTGACTGGTACTGTATATTGCTTGTCACTAGAGGCCTTGAACAAAGACTCCTCCCCAACAGGGGTAATAGTCACATGGGTAAGTATATCCTACTGAAGTGATCAAATAACTCAATAAAAAATGTTTTAAGCCTGTTAATGTTAAATATAAGTTATTATCATGGAGAAACTGTACTTACTTGTCTTGAATATCTTGTCTTAAACATGTTCCTTTGCCTGAACACCTCCAATGATTACGACAGAGAGCAGTTTGCTGATAGCTAGCTTCTCCTGACAGTCACCAAGTTTGATCAGATCCCAGAGAACAAGAGGAATGATGTTCTCTCCAGGACAGCTTTCCTGTCTGAGGAGATCAGCCTGGTGTGTGCATCCTCACTTCAATGAACCTTCTAGGCCTCTATGGATACTGAGCTATCCATCACTCGGTCAAAGACAACCTGCAGCATTGTCCTTTTGCTATCATTAGTATGGTAACAGCTATAGTTAATTTTTACCTTTTTGATGTTTGTGGTTTAGGTCATGTTTCTTCCTGATACTGTTGTGATAGGATTACCTAAGGTACATTGGTTGGTGCAGGCACATGAAAGGGCTTATGCTTACACATTTTACCCTAAAGGGAATACAATTGTCTTTCATTAAAGGTTTAACATCACCTTACACCATTTGAACTTAAACTTTTTTTTAAATCAAAATGCATTTTTTGGGGGGCGGAAATATATTCTCGAACATGTGAATTTTCATGTGCCTTAATAACAAACTTGTATGCCATCTGTAAATACGAATACAATTATTAAATTATGAGCCTATTTGATTAAGCCACAGAAAAAGTTGCCAACCTTCCCGCTAGGCATGATTGGGTGAGATAATGAGTGGGCTGGACATGCAGAGAGATGAGTTTGCATTGGTCTGCCATATAGCACGTTCTGTCTATTTGAGCTAGTCAGTATGTGTAAGTAATCCTGTCTAATGCAGCTTTTTTAAATGTATCTTGTGGTAAAACTTAACAAAAGACTCAACTATTCAAGTATCCATTTCAATAGCATGTCTCTGCAACAACTGTTTCAGAGCACTCTCGTCTGGGCGCAGAATAACTGATGAATTTTAAGAACGCTCAACACCCGTTGAATATGTCCGGTGTCAGTAAACATCAGCTAAAAAGCGTAATTAAATTGTTGCCAGGAACACAGTTACAGTCACCAACGCTCTGAATAACATGAAAACAACCTAACCAGCTCTGCCAAGGGCGAGTAAAATGGTCAGAGTTTGGGTGGGGGCTAAAGCTTAAGATGATTCTTATGGCATTGCTTACGGTCAGTGTGAACCAGAGTGATTTCACACAATGGGCGAAGCAAGGTGAGATATTCAGGAGCTGGTGAAAGACACATTTTACCCTCCTAAATATAGGACCCGTTTCAGGAAACTAGGCGTATGTCGTGGGCCACTACTTCACAGGAGAGCCATTTGCACTTACATTTTTTTTTAAATGAAATTGCATTTTTTGGGGGGGGGGGGAAATGCCTTCTCGAACATGTGAACTTTCATGTGCCTTAATAACAAACTTGTATGCCATCTGTAAATACGAATACAATTATTAAATTACGAGCCTATTTGATTAACTTGGGAGGTGAATTGATGTTGTGCAAGGTTGCAATGTCTTCTCAATCTCTGGGGGGTTATTTCCTGTTTTACAGCTTTGATGCTCTGGAGCCATAGATGGTCTGCCTGTACAAGCACCACCTGGACTGGACACAGCTAGACAAACTTATATTTTTGAGAAGATCAGGGAGTTTTGCGATGAAGAGGCAATGGACATCACATGCCCTGCACCAAAGTCAAGGACAGGACAGAAACAAGCTCTTCGATACCGGATCTATTTTCTCTCCATATCCCGGATTCCTACCGCAAATTGGACATTTTCACCTGGATTATGCAGCTAGCTAGCTGCTATCTGTGTGACTATTGGCTAACGTTGGTCCCGGAGTAATGCACCAATTAGCCTGAAGCTAGCCCGTGCTTGGCCCATCTCCCGGCTGGCTGAAGAATCCCATTAGCCACTCCTGGGCTACAACACCTATCCGGACACGTTTCTACTGCCGCTGCGAAGCCCCACCGGACCTTCACGACTGGACTACTGACGTTATCTGCCCGAGGGGGGTATTCAACCAGCCCTCCGTCGTGACGTCACCTGAACGCCCATCAGCTAACTGCGGCCTGCTAACGTTTGCTGTCTTGAGTATATCGGCTGCTAGCTAAACAGGTCCATCAGACAATTTCTTGGGCCACTATTACCTATTTTGCCAATTGGCCTGGTCCCCTTCACCACACGGAACCCCACTAACCCCTCACGACAGGTCTACCGACGGAAACTCACGAGGAGGCTATAAACAGACTTCCTCCGTCTTTGTTAGCCGGCCTGCTAGCCTTTGCTAGCTTGCTACCCCCGGCTAGCTGTATGAATCGCCGTGTCCCCAACCAGCCTCTCCTCAATGTCAATATGCCTGTCCATTGCTGCTGTTCTGGTTAGTGCTTACTGTCTTATTTCACTGTAGAGCCTCTAGCCCTGCTCAATATGCCTTATCCAACCCTTTAGTTCCACCTCCGACACATGCGGTGACATCACCTGGTTTAAATGTTTCTAGAGACAATATCTCTTTCATCACCACTCAATGCCTAGGTTTACCTCCACTTACGTCCTACCATACCTTTGTCTGTACATTATGCCTTTAATCTATTTTATCGCCCCCTGAAACCTGTTCTTTTTACTCTCGGTTCAGGACGTCCTAGACGACCAGTCATTATAGCCTTTAGCCGTACCCTTATCCTACTCCTCCTCTGTTCCTTTGGTGATATAGAGATTAATCCAGGCCCTGCAGTGCCTAGCTCCACTCCTATTCTCCAGGCGCTCTCATTTGTTGACTTCTGCAACCGTAAAAGCCTTGGTTTCATGCATGTTAACATTAGAAGCCTCCTCCCTAAGTTTTATTCACTGCTTTAGCACACTCTGCCAACCCGGATGTCCTAGCCGTGTCTGAATCCTGGCTTAGGAAGACCACCAATAACGCAGAAATGTCCATCCCTAAACTACAACATTTTCAGACAAGATAGAACAGCCAAAGTGGGCGGTGTTGCTATCTACTGCAGAGATTCTGTCTTACTATCCAGGTCTGCTGTACCCAAACAATTTGAACTTTTACTTTTAAAAATCTGCCTTTCTAGAAACAAGTCACTCACTGTTGCCGCTTGCTATAGACCACCCTCTGCCCCCAGCTGTGCTCTGGACACCATGTGTGAACTGATTGCCCCCCATCTATCTTCAGAGTTTGTGCTGCTAGGTGACCTAAACTGGGACATGCTTAACACCTCGGCCATCCTACAATCTAAGCTTGATGCCCTAAACCTCACACAAATCATAATTGAACCTACTAGGTACAATCCCAAAGCTGTAAACACGGGCACCCTCATAGAGGGGTGGCAGGTAGCCTAGTGGTTAGAGCGTTAGACTTGTAACCGGAGGGTTACAAGTTGGAATCCCTGAGCTGACAAGGTAAAAATCTGTCGTTCTGCCCCTGAACAAGGCAGTTAACCCACTGTTCCCCGGGTGCTGAAGACGTGGATGTTGATTAAGGCAGCACCTCTCTGATTCAGAGGGGTTGGGTTAAATGTGGAAGACACATTTCAGTTGAAGGCATTCGGTTGTACAACTGACTAATAATGGGCACTTTGACATTATGTCATCTTAACTAACTTGCCCTCCAAATACACCCCTGCTGTTTTCAACCGCGATCACTGCCTCATTGCCTGCATCTGTAATGGGTTTGCGGTCAAACGATCTCCCCTCATTACTGTTAAACGTTCCCTAAAACACTTCAGCGAGCAGGCCTTTCTAATTGACCTGGCCCGGGTATCCTGGAAGCATATTGACCTCATCCCGTCAGTAGAGGATTCCTGGTTGTTCTTTAACTACTTAGGGAGTGGTGGGGCACTCCCAACACTACCCGGTGAAATGCAAGGTGCCAAATTCAAAATCCAAAAGTTGAATTATTAAACATTCATCAGTATACAAGTGTTGCATAGTCATCAAAAGCTCTGCTTCTTGGCAGCGTTGTCAGATTTCAAAAAGGCTTTACGGCGAAAGCACTACATTTGATTGTTTGAGGGTAGCACCTCCAATATTTTTCCATTAGCATCAATTCATAAACCATCGCGGTTCACACAAAACACATTTCACAGCGAAAACAAATCTCTTACCTTTTGCAGAACATCTGCTGAGGGCTTCCCAAGTGTCCAACGAAGACATCCAATGGTTCTTTTGTTAGAAAAAGTCATTTATTATATCCATAAATCGTTTGGTTGGCGCATTATGTTCATAAAATACAGCGTCCACTCGCCCATTGAACCGTGAAGAGAACTCGTTCAACCTATACCTATACACTTGTCCAAGAACAATCAAACATCATTGATAATGTATCCTTAGGAACACTTTTATGTTTATTTACTATAATATTTTAACCGGATTATAAACTGGACGATAGGAAAGGAAAAAACCACAGCGCGAGCGAGCCCGTGAACGCGCATCCTCTTCTGTTTACATCTGGTGCCCAGTTCGAAATTCTTCTTCTATTACCATCCAGAGCATTCTAACATCATCAAACACTGTCTAGAGACTGTTGACATCCAGTGGAAGCAATAGGTACTGCAATCTTACTCCTATATATAGCTGTTTTCAATAGGGAGGGGTTCAAAATGAGGCAATGTGTCAAATACACTTTTTCCAGGGCAGAAATTCCTCAGGTTTTCGCCTGCTATATCCGTTCTGTTATACTCACAGACAATATTTTAACACTCTTAGAAACTTCAGAGTGTTTCCTATCCGATAGTACTAATTATGTGCATATCCTATTTTCTGGGCCTGAGTGGGAGGCATTTTACTTTGGGCACGCCAGACTCTCCAAAACCGTCACCTCGGGAGCCACTCCCTAAGAAGTTAACTACCCTCCAGACAAGCTTCAATGCCATACAACTCTCCTTCCATGGCCTACAACTGCTCTTAAATGCAAGTAAAACTAAATGCATGCTCTTCAACCAATCGCTGCCCGCACCTGTCCCCCCGTCCAGCATCACTACTCTGGACGGTTCTGTCTTAGATTATGTGGACAACTACAAATATCTAGGTGTCTGGTTAGACTGTAAATTCCTTCCAGACACACATCAAACATCTCCAATCTAAAATCTAGATCTAGAATTGGCTTCCTATTTCGCAACAAAGCATCCTTCACTCATGCTGCCAAACATACCCTCGTAAAACTGACCATCCTACCGATCCTCAACTTCGGTGATGTCATTTACAAAATAGCCTCTAATACTCTACTCAACAAATTGGATGCAGTCTATCACAGTGCCATCAGTTTTGTTACCAAAGCCCCATATACCACCCACCACTGCGACCTGTACGCTCTCGTTGGCTGGCCCTCGCTTTACACTCGTCGCCATACCCACTGGCTCCAGGTCATCTACAAGTCCCTGCTAAGTAAAGTCCCACCTTATCTCAGCTCGCTGGTCACCTTAGCAGCACCAATCCGTAGCATGCGCTCCAGCAAGTATATCTCACTGGTCACCCCCAAAGCCAATTCCTCCTTTGGCCGACTCTCTTTCCAGTTCTCTGCTGCCAATAACTGAAACGAACTACAAAAATCTCTGAAACTGGAGACACTTATGTCCCTCACCAGCTTTAAGCACCAGCTGTCAGAGCAGTTCACTGACCCCTGCACCTGTTTATAGCCCATCTGTAAATAGCCCAACCAACTACCTCATCCCCTACCGTATTTATTTATTTATCTTGTTCCTTTGCACCCCAGTTTTTCTACATTGCACATTCATCTACTGCACATCTACCATTCCAGTGTTTAAATGCTATATTGTAATTACTTTGCCACCATGGCCTATTTATTGCCTTACCTACCTTATCCTACCTCATTTGCACTCTTTGTATATAGATGTGTTTTTTTCTATTGTATTATTGACTGTATGTTTGTTTTACTCCATGTGTAACTCTGTGTTGTTGTATGTGTCGAACTGCTTTGCTTTATCTTGGCCAGGTCGCAGTTGTAAATGAGAACTTGTTCTCAACTTGCCTACCTGGTTAAATAATGGTAAAATAAAAATAAATAAATAAAATATGAATTCAGTGTTTACATTTATTTGCCAATACTAATTGCTATAAAAAATATTTGTGTAAAATTGAGACAACATTAATCACGGAAACTAAGGTATTTTTGTCTACACATGGGTGTCCTTGGGATGATCACATTCCTTGGAAGAAGTAAGATCAGGCCCTGGGTCCAAGCATGGGATGCTTCCTGTGGTATCGTTGAATAGGACCCGTCCTTAGTGCTTGCTGATATTTGGTCTAAGAGTTTGACTTCCAATTCTGGGAAATTAAAGCGACTAGAAGAAAACCAGTGTGGATGAGCATACAAGGTGTGTGTGTGCCCTGCTGTAAATGATATAGACTTAGGGTGTGTGCTATGAATCACTCTGTTTTACAAGTACAGGAACAGATACTAGATTAGATTACCTTTACTGTCTACTTAGGTCAGTACTCAGCACACATTCAACTCACATAATGCAGTCAGATACAAACAGATACAAACAATTCACAGAATCAGAGAGAGGGTCAAAACAGCAGGTCCAGGGCAAGGTAGCACGTCCGGTGAACAGTTCAGGGTTCCATAGCCGCAGGCAGAACAGCAGAAACTGGATCAGCAACATGACCAGGTGTTGGGGATGGGGACAGCCAGCTACCACCCAGGACACCATCGCGGCCTGTGGAAAAGTATTTTTCGTAGGCCCTCCTACAACCAAATAGTCAGAGGCTAATCAAGTCTTATCCAAAAATCTTATCAGTTTGGTTATTGGCTAATGATTTACCGCAATCGTGATCAAATGATCAAACACTTTCACTTTTACTGTGTACGCGTTCTATAAAAGCTACAAGATTTGAGCTGTAGACCACTACACAAGAAGAGCCTGAAACAACACAATTGATTCAGCAAGCAGCCTGACTGCCCGAAAGCATCCACACCTTCAAGGTAATTCAGCATGTAAGTCAATCTCCAGGAGGACTTACATCTGTAGCTGTCCATTGTATTACTGTATTATAAGAAATGTTGCTCATTCAAGTCCCCACATGGGAGTCTTTCAATGGTGAACACCTTATGTCATACAAATTAAACTAAATGTTTAACAGATTTCATTTTCTGAAAATTGTCTGTGAGCAAAAAAAAAAAGAAAATATATTTAAAATACTATTTGGACTTTAGTTCAACCTATCAATATATTTTAGCCTCTTGGGAAGGCTATGTTGGTTTCTAGTTTGAGTTTGAAATACTTGCTATATTTAGAAGTTATAGGATACATGTATGAGGAATATATATGCTGGGGTCAATGGAGGGTGGATAAGAGCCAGGGGCCTGAAGAGTTACTAGGTAAGGGAAAAGGCAATCACATGGTTGCGTCCCTGATAAAGGTGGATAGCTGTGGATTAGTGAGGAATAGGGGGCAGAGGTCAGGCCAGGTCACTGATAAAGGTGGATAGCTGTGGATTAGTGAGGAATAGGGGGCAGAGGTCAGGCCAGGTCACTGATAAAGGTGGATAGCTGTGGATTAGTGAGGAATGGGGGGCAGAGGTCAGGCCAGGTCACTGATAAAGGTGGATAGCTGTGGATTAGTGAGGAATATGGGGCAGAGGTCAGGCCAGGTCACTGATAAAGGTGGATAGCTGTGGATTAGTGAGGAATAGGGGGCAGAGGGCAGGTCAGGTCACATGAAGTGGGAAGGAACAGTTTATTACCCACATCACTTAACTTCCTGCCTAGCAACAAAGAGGTAGTGTTTAGAGAGAAGGAGGAGAGTCTGCCTAAAGGGGGGTATAAATACTGGTGCTGGTGGGAACATGTCTTGGTCTTTTCAGCTGTTGGACCCATTGCGTGAATAAACTTGGTTTTAGCTTTTCCTAGTTGTCCGTCAGTTTTTAACTCTGTTTATTTAGAACCTAAAAGCTAAAAGAGGCATGCAACTCGGATTTGCTGGGGCGGCAGGTAGCCTAGTGGTTAGAGTGTTAGAGTGTTAGACTTGTAACCGGAAGGTTGCAAGATCGAATCCCTGAGTGGACAAGGTAAAAATCTGTCGTTCTACCCCTGAACAAGACAGTTAACCCACTATCCAGAGAAAAATAAGAATTTGTTCTTAACTTACTTGTCTAGTTAAATAAAGGTATAATAAACATACTGGTTTAATCAACGATGTTTCCACGTCAACAAAAAAGCAATGTGATGACATTCAATCAACTTGGAAAACTGATTTAATTTTCTCATTTTCATAATTGTAACTTTTCATTTCAATCTATTGACATGGTTCACATTTTTATTGATTTCAGGTTGAATTCACATTAGTTGACAACTCAATCAAATAAATCAAAACTAGATGTTAAACTGACATCCTAGACCAGTTGGATAGTTCAGCCATAATCAAAGAGGATGTTGTGCATCTGCTTATTGGAAGCTTAAGGACATAATATTTGCTATAATTTAAATGTTTCAATTATTTTTGATGATAATTGAAGAGGGGCATTGGTTAAACATTTAATAAAATGTGTATGGCCTTAGGCTACAATAAATATACCAGGTGTTCACCATTGAAAGTCTTCCCATGTGAATTAATAAAACATAATGTGACAGATAAGTAGTGACTTATAATCCTTCTAAAAGCAAATGAATTGCTCTTAAAAAATGATAGAAGGTAAGAAATACAATTTGGATTATTGTAACAGCTGCATAATGCAGTAAGATAATCAACACTTATTGAGTAGCTGGCTTCTAATATAAGTTAAACAACTATACCTCATTCCCAAACATTCAATGAATGCATGAAAATGTGAAAAATGACCATATGGATGTGCTCGCTTGTCACAAATTTGTTTTAAAAAATTGAACTAACCAGGTACGGGGGAGTTGAACATTTAATAAAGAACATACATCAAACAGGACAGCCTCAGGACTGAGTATGCAAAGACAAACAAACATTAATCCTGAAGCGGGGAACAGAGCTTGGGAACAGACAGATCTAGGGGAGGTAATGACACAGGTGATTGAGTCCAGGTGAGTCCAATAATCACTGATGTGCACGACAGGGGAAGGCAGGTGTGCGTATTGATGGTGTCAGGAGTGCGTAATGCTGGGGAGCCTGGCACCTACGAACGCCAGGTATTTTGATATTTTATTAGGATCCCTATTAGCTGTTGCAAAAGCAGCAGCTACTCTTCCTGGAGTCCACACAAAACATAATGACATAATACAGAACATCATTAGACAAGAACAGCTCAAGGACAGAACTACATAGGGAGGGGGAGTGGGAGCAGGCGTGACAGAAAGTATCATATTTTTCGCAAGGGTGTATATGAACATATTTCTATGAGATTTAATAGTGCTACAATGACCAGTTCCTTTTTCAAAGTCCATAAAAATGCCAATTTAAATAGCCCATGGTCCTTTAAGAAATGTTATTAGGATTTTTTTTCTCATTATTTGGCTAATTGGCTGCTGTACCATTTCAAAGAAACCGGCTCAAAATGAACCCGTGTGTTAGAGAGTTCTGGTTCCAGTCCGGTCCGGCCAAAAAACAGGAGACACTCCACTCTTCAAGAACTGAGAAAATAAAGGATCTCCGGACTACAGTGATGAGGGAACCAGTGTATCTGATTGAGGTGAGACGTTGGTTTGTTAGGGAGTGAACGATATTGATATTGATGGATACCTGGATGGCCCTCCACCTGAGGAAAATATATTTTTACCCCGGACCTCCCTGAGCGTTTAAAAAAAACAAACATGTAACCCTCCCAAAATGATAAAACAAAGTATCAGGGATTATTACACCCGTTTAGTAGCCTATCAAGGTCGCAGTCCTGGGGCCGGATTAACAAAACACTTCTTACACAAAAAAACACTGAAGAAGCTTCTTAAGAAAAACAATAAGAAGTTCATGAGGGTAACAATATCGATCACTCCCTTAGACAGGACACCATCTGGACAAATTATGTGTACTTTTAATGTGTTCTATTGTTTATTTGATTTTGTGTTTAGTCCACGTTTGGATTGAAATATACAGAAAATCTTCTTTCATGTTGGAATATTTATTTAAAAGTTTAGATCATATATTGAAGTTCTATAGTACCTTTTAACGGCATCATAACAACATCGGTATGCTTAATAAATTTTATTTGTACTTAAATTCTTAGAAAATACATTAAATATGTTAAAAGTGTGTCCAATTTAGAATGACAAGTAATAAGTATATTAAAAAAATATTTTAAAAAGTAAAAGTATTGGGATGGCCACAACTCAATATAAACAGTTCAATAAGATGTGCCCCCCTCTTTCCGATTTAAAAAGGGGACTCACCAAAGATTGCACAATTCACCAGCCCTCGGTTATGTCCAGTCTAACCCAGCAGTTACACCAGTGATGATGGAGGAACCAGTGTGTCGGATTAAGAACGACATCGCTCGTGTGTTTGAGCCCCTGGAGGAGGCTTTGAGTCATGGCTCTTACATTCACCCAGGGGGTTACAAGGAATTCCATGACAACTTACAGAAGCTAACCAAGCAATACAGAAAAGAGAGAGGCAGAGGAGTTATGGTACGTA
>QNTS01008906.1:6520-17362 GCA_003317085.1 Hucho hucho | reverse complement strand
TGCTACACCTTTCTACTGGCAATTAGCTTGCTACACCTTTCTACTGGCAATTAGCCTGCTA
Organism: Hucho hucho; assembly: GCA_003317085.1. Classification (NCBI taxonomy): domain Eukaryota; kingdom Metazoa; phylum Chordata; class Actinopteri; order Salmoniformes; family Salmonidae; genus Hucho; species Hucho hucho. The sequence goes on along the minus strand of QNTS01008906.1, from coordinate 17,301 downwards.
CACCTTTCTACTGGCAATTAGCTTGCTACACCTTTCTACTGACTGTTAGCTTGCTACACCTTTCTACTGGCAATTAGCTTGCTACACCTTTCTACTGGCAATTAGCCTGCTACACCTTTCTACTGGCTGTTAGACCAATTCGTTAGTAACAAACTGCTCCAATTCTTCAATGTTTGAGTGTAGCCTTCCACCAACTGCTGCTTTCAGATCTCGCCGTAGGTTTGTGATGTGATTCAGATCTGGACTCATTGCTGGTCACTCCAGTGTTTATTCTTGAACCATTCCTGGGTGCTCTTTGATGTGTGTTTGGGTTGTTGTCCCTGCTGGAAGACCCACAACCTTCAACAGAGACCCAGTATTTGGACACTGGGTTAAATATTGCACTCAAAAAACCTTGATATTCTGCTGATTTAATTACGTCTTGCACATGTTCAATAACCACAGTACCAAAGGCAGCAAAGCAACCCCTCAGTATTATCAAACCTCCCCATCCTTGATCTGATTCAAGATGGTTCCAACAGACACAGTTGCCCTGTTTCTAGTTTCTAGCCAACTTTGCAATATTGTATAACATTTTGTCGTACTTTATTTGCTCAGAACGTTTCTGGTATCATTTTCTACAACCGACAATAACTTTTGAACATTAGATCACTCACCACAAATTTGACTTCTCTGGACCAGATCCTTTGTTTGGACTTCCTGAGGGAGCGCCATCCATCCTGGGCTATCTACCAAAACGACACCTCCGGAGGAGAGGAAAGAGAAGAGGTGTTCTAGTCAAAAGGAAGGCAAACCGTCCACCACTTCCCAATCTATTACTTGCCAACGCTCAGTCTCTGGACAACAAGGTAGACGAGCTCAGGGCGAGGATCTCCTTTCAGAAAGACATCAGGGACTGTAACATACTCTGTTTCACGGAATCATGGCTCTCTTCGGATATACTGTCCATTTAGCCAGCGGAGTTCTCCGTCCATTGCGCAGAGAGGACAAAAAGAACTCTCCAGGAAAAACAAAGACGGAGGGTTGTGTTTCATCTGGAATACCTCACTATCAAATGCAGACCCCATTACCTGCCAAGGTAATTTTCAGCAGTTATTGTTACAGCCATGTATATTCCCCCTCAAGCAGACACCACGTTGGCACCCAAGGATCTGTACAGGACTTTGAACAAACTGGATACCGCATTTTCTGAGGCCACATTTGTCGCTGGTGACTTTAACATAGGGAATCTGAGGAAAGTGCTTCCGATATTGCAAACGAACCAATGCTTGACCTTTGACCTGAGACAGCTACATGGCCCTCCCACGCCCTCCCTTTGGCAAATCAGATCACGTCTCCATCCTGCTGCTCCCCGCCTATAGGCAAAAAGTAAAACAGGAAGGACCAATCAGAATCTACGCCACAGGACTGTTTTGATCACGTAGACTGGGGAATGTTCCGGGTCCGGGTTGCTTCCTCGATCAAAGAGGCAGAGCCAATGACTGAGCTGTTGATGTTGGCCCCCACAGCTCACGAGGACTTTTGGCTCCCTGTCTCTGTGGCCGACATGTGTAAGTATTTTAAGCTTGTTGACCCTCGCAATGCTGCCGGACCGGACAGAATCCAAAGCCGCGTCCTCAGAGCATGCGCAGACCAACTGGCTGGTGTGTTTACAGACATATCTTCCAATCCCATGCTGTTGTCCCCACATTTAAGATGTCCACCATTGTTCCTGTACCCAAGCAAGCTAAGGTAACTGAACTAACTGACTATCACCCCGTTGTACTCACTTCTGTCATCATTAAGTGCTTTGCGAGGCGAGTCAAGGACCACATCACCTCCACATTAACTGACACCCTCAACCCACTACAATTTGCATACCACCCCAACAGATCCACGGATGACACAATTGCCATTGCACAGCACACCGCCCTATCCAACCTGGACAAGAGGAATACCTATGTGAGAATTATGTTCATCGACTACAGCTCGGCCTTCAACACCATAGTGCCCTCCATGATCATCACTAAGCTCAGGGCCCTGGCACTGAACCCCACCCTGTGCAACTGGAAAAGGGGGTGGCAGCATCATGTTGTGGGGGTGCTTTGCTGCAGGAGGGACTGGTGCACTTCACAACATAGATGGCATCATGAGGGAGGAAAATTATGTGGATATATTGAAGCAACATCTCAAGACATCAGTCAGGAAGTTAAAGCTTGATCTCAAATGGGTCTTCCAAATGGACAATGACCCCAAGCATACTTCCAAAGTTGTGGAAAAATGGCTTAAGGACAACAAAGTCAAGATATTGGAGTGGCCATCACAAAGCCCTGACCTCAATCCCATAGAATTTGTGGGCAGAGCTGAAAAAGCGTCAGCGAGCAAGGAGGCCTACAAACCTGACTCAGTTACACCAGCTCTGTCAGGAGGAATGGGCCAAAATTCACCCAACTTATTGTGGAAGCTTGTGGAAGGCTACACGAAACGTTTGACCCAAGTTAAACAATTTAAAGGCAATGGTACCAAATACTAATTGGGTGTATGTGATCTTCTGACCCACTGGGAATGTGATGAAAGAAATAAAAGCTGAAATAATCATTCTCTCTACTTTTATTCTGACATTTCACATTCTTAAAATAAAGTGGTGATCCTAACTGACCTAAGACAGGGAATTTTTACTAGGATTTAATGTCAGGAATTGTGAAAAACTGAGTTTAAACGTATTTGGCTAAGGTGTAAGTAACCTTCCAACTTCAATTGTACGTAAACGCAACATGTAAAGTGTTGGACACGTTTCATGAGCTGAAATAAAATATATTTTTATTACATCCCTGTTAGTGAGCATTTCTCCTTTGCCAAGATAACCCATCCACCTGACAGGTGTGGCATATCAAGAAGCTGATTAAACAGCATGATCATTACACAGGTGCACCTTGTGCTGGGGACAATAAAAGGCCTCTCTAAAATGTGCGGTTTTGTCATATAACACTACGCCACATATGTCTCAAGTTTTGAGGGAGTGTGCATTTGGACTGCTGACTGTTGCCAGATAATTTAATGTTCATTTCTATACCATAAGCTACCTTAAACCTTTACCTTTAGAGAATTTGTAATTACGTTCAAACGGTCTCACAACCGCAGACCACGTGTATTGTGTTGTGTGGGCAAGCCCCATGCCCCATGATGGCGATGGATTATGGGCAGGCATAAGGGAAAAGGGGATACATAGTCAGTCGTCCAACTGAATGCCTTCAACTGAAATGTGTCTTCCACATTTAACACAACCCCTCTGATTCAGAGAGGTGTGGGGGGGGGCTGCCATAATTGACATTCACAGCACCCGGGGAACAGTGGGTTAACTGCCTTGCATCGGGGGCAGAATGACAGATTTTTTACCTTGTCAGCTCAGGGATTCAAGCCAGAAACCTTTCGGTTACTGGCCCAACACTCTAACCACTAGGCTACCTGCCGCCCAAGCTATGGACAACGAACACAATTGATTCATCTACCACCATCACCTCATGTTCAGCATGATAATGCACGGCACCATGTCGAAAGGATTTGTACATAATTCCAGGAAAATGTCCCAGTTCTTCCATGACCTGCATACTCACCAGACATGTCACCCATTTATAATTTTTGGAATGCTCTGGATCGATGTGTACGACAGCGTGTTCCAGTTCCCGCCAGTTTGCTATACGAAGGAGATGTGTCGTGCTGCGTGAGGCAAATGGCGGTCACTGCAGATACTGACTGGTTTTCTGATTCACGCCCCTTCCTTTTTTTTTTTAAAGGTATCTGTTACCAACATATGCATATCTATATTCCATATATTAGGGCCTAATGAATTTAATTCAATTGACTGATTTCCTTATACGAACTCTGACATTGCCCGTTCTGATATTTCTTGTTTTGCAGTTTTTATTTGTGTATCGGTATTGTACTGTTAGACTGCGCTGTTTGAGCTAGAAACATAAACATTTTGCAGCATCTGCTTTGAAAATCAGCTACTCTGTGACCGCAATCAATACACTTTGATTTGATTTGATTTAATTGTAGTGAGGATGTCAATTTATGTGACTGCTTCATTTGGTTGGTAAACATAGGATGACCTCACTACTGAAGAACACACAAGAAAAACCCCATTGAACAAAAAACCCACCTAAACAAGCTTTAATCCTTGGAAAATGTTCCGTGGACCAATTAACCTTTTAGTGGCCCCTAAGCGAGATTTTGCTTAATATGACTGTGTTAGCTATGGCCCTGTTGCAGCTCAGACCTTGGACAGATAGTGTTAATATGACTGTGTTAGCTATGGCCCTGTTGCAGCTCAGACCTTGGACAGATAGTGTTAAATATGACTGTGTTAGCTATGGCCCTGTTGCAGCTCAGACCTTGGACAGATAGTCTTAAACACAAATTAGAGCTCCTTGGCAATACAGATCAGAGCTATACTAACTGATGACCAAATGGAGCATTAAAAGAAAATAACATCCTCACTACAATCAAACATGGGGGAGGTTTGATAATGCTCTGGGGTTGCTTTGCTGCCTCTGATATGGGAGGTCTGAGCCTTGAAGGTGTGCAAGACTGAGCCTTGAAGGTCTGAGCCTTGAAGGTCTGAGCCTTGAAGGTCTGAGCCTTGAAGGTGTGCAAGACTGAGCCTTGAAGGTCTGAGCCTTGAAGGTCTGAGCCTTGAAGGTGTGCAAGACATTATGAAATCAGTAGATTATTAAGGTGTTTTGGAGGGCAATGTTCAATCCACTGTCAAACAAAAAAATGGATCTCTGTTTGAAGGTTATGGCTCTTCCAGCAGGACAGCAACCATAACACATTTAGACATAGCGTTTCAAATTGTACGGCTCTTTAACTTATTCAAAATACAAAATAACGGTTGTTTTCTTTCTTTGTATTATCTTCTACCAGATCTATTGTGTTATATTCTACTAGATTCCTTTTCACATTTCCACAAACTTCAAAGTGTTTCCTTTCAAATGGTACCAAGAAAATGCATATCCTTGCGTCAGGGACTGAGCTACAGGCAGTTAGATTTGGGTATGTCATTTCAGGTGAAAATTTGAAAAAAAAAAAGGGGTGGATCCTTAAGAGGATTACGATAGAAACACCAAAATACGCTAAATGTTCAGGTTTAAAATTATTATTATTATTATTTTTATAACTACTCCAATCATGGATTTTGTTTTAGATGGTTGTTGCATGCACACACCTTTTCTCTTAAAATCAAAATTTTCTACTTTTCTACATTTGTTTTTCGTTATTACATTTCAGGAGCTGAAGGACCTAATGGACAAAGGCTTTAAGGAATTAGGAGAATACACGGAGAAAAACAAAAACGGCGTTCAAAGTAACAATAGTCCAACTCCTCAAAATAATGTCTCCAAAGTGTTGGATGGAGTTGGGAATTTCTGTTCCCTTGTTCCTGGCGTTGGCACTGCGATTGGGGGCGGTCTTATTGCCAGTGCCAAAGCTATAGACTACGCATCAGAACTCGTAAAGTAACTGTCCAGTGTTTACAGATATCTATAAAATGTTACCTATTATTAATAAAAATATGAGGGAAATATTTTCGTTCATTCAACAAAAAAAAGGTAATTAAGTAGGTTTTCTTTTCTGTGTTGGATTGGTGCGGGTGTATACAGAAACAAGGGTGCGAGTGTATACATGTCATTGTAAATATTCATGCAAGTACCACTGATTGGCCAGCTTAGCCAATGACGCAGGATGGCATCATTCTCTTTGAGGAAATAGCGCACATTTTTTAGACTGTCTGATTGAGATACAAAGTTTGACGTTGTTTAAAAAATATATATATATCTCAAATTTATGCTTTGGCCACATTTACGAATATTGGACCAGTCAACAACAGTATTTCGGTATGAGGTAACAGAATATGTATGATTTCCACTGGTGAAGGCCAGGCACCACATGCTGTACTTGGCCAGGTGAAGGCCAGGCACCACATGCTGTACTTGCCAAGGTGAAGGCCAGGCACCACATGCTGTACTTGGCCAGGTGAAGGCCAGGCACCACATGCTGTACTTGGCCAGGTGAAGGCCAGGCACCACATGCTGTACTTGGCCAGCTGAAGGCCCGCTGAAGGCCAGCTGAAGGCCAGGCACCACATGCTGTACTTGGCCAGGTGAAGGCCAGGCACCACAGGCTGTACTTGGCCAGCTGAAGGCCCGCTGAAGGCCAGCTGAAGGCCAGGCACCACAGGCTGTACTTGGCCAGCTGAAGGCCAGCTGAAGGCCAGCTGAGCGGCCAGCTCAAGGCCAGGCACCACAGGCTGTACTTGGCCAGGTGAAGGCCAGGCACCAAAAGGCTGTAATGACATTTTTGCATCTACCTATCAATAATGAGATATGTTGATATGTTGATCCATTAATATTAGTATTATTAAAAAGTAACATAAATTCAACTGATAAAAGTTGATTGTTATATGATTAAGGGGGGAAACATGACCTTATGAGGCTGGTGTCTGGCCTTAAAGCCACAGTCTAATGAATTATGTTTGATTTTCTTTCATTAAGTCCCTTTATTCTTCCAACGTGTGTTCCTTTGATCTACCTGTTAGAGTTTTACTGTAAAGTGTAATGCAATTTTAAATAGAGATTGATTTGATTTGATAAACAAATGATTTATAATAATGTTAATCACAATTTGTTGATTATATCTAATCTAGTAATGATGAGTCAATTATTAACTTTATAAATATGTTGACAAAGTTTTGCCAAAAATGGCTAATTACCTCTGATCACTTGCATTACTTTATGACAAATAATGTAGACTTTATTGTAAAGAGTTGCCAAATATGATATCCTTTCAACATGTAAAACATGACACAGTAATGATTTATCCTTTGAAAAATGTTGATTTCTTAAATGTTCTAACTGCAGGGAAAAGCAGTCGTTTGTATGCCGATCTGAATAATAATGTAAACAATGTAAAGGTAAACAAAATAAAAATCTGCCGAGACATGTATTTCCTGTTTTCTAAGGTATACAACAGACAAAGTGTACTATGCAGAAATAGAGTCATTTATATTTAAAATGTATCTATTAATGCATGATAGAACTGTGTTTTGTGACATTTTGTCAATATCCATTTAATCACCTCTTCAATCAAGGACAAATAAATAATTGTTAATGTAAACACAGGGGTACTTGGGATCATCACATGTATTTGAATTAGTAAAAGCCACAATACCGTTCAAAAGCCTGCACTACGACACTGCACTAAGCCTGCACACACTCTCTCTCGCTCTCTCTCTGTCTCTCTCTAACAACTATGAAAGGGTAAAGGTTTAGCTCTATCAGAAACTTGTCCTCTATCGAGGGCATGATGAGCAGTGTATTTATGCAGGAATAGATACCATTATGTTAGTACACTAGCATCAATGTACCTCCTAGTTATTTATGCCTGCTTGTTTAAAGACATGTTGGCACCATATCCGTGCAACACCTCTTTAATCCAGGGCACAAAGAAAGGGATTTTCATGTACACATGAGGATATTGGGAATCACCACAGCTCTCAGCATAATTATAAGCAACGATACCCTGTGCCTTGTTGTTACAAATAAGAGGTCCCCCTGAATCTCCCTGGAAAACAAAACAGCAGGAATTAGAGAACAGACAGACAGAAGTGTGATTGTGAAAGGAGAATAAGTGAACACTTCAAAGGCTATTTTAGTGTTCCAGGACAGCAATGTTACACAGAAATAAATACTGCTTATCTGATCAACTAAAACCTGTACTGGTTGTCCTCTACAGCATGCTGCTTCTAGTATTACTCTAATCATTTGATCCAAATTCAATTTAGTTACCTGACAAAATCCTTTCCCTCCGGTAGTACGAGTGCACATCATTTGTTTTTTGTCAAAGTAATTCTGCCACACGCTCTTGCATTCAGAGTTATCCTCCACCGTCACCGCCACTTCCATCAAAACGTCTGAACCCTGTTTGTTGTTTGAGTTAGTCTTGCCCCAGCCTGCGACAGAGCATTTGGTGTCGGCTGGGATATGTTCATCCACCTTTGGGAGTCCAATGACCGTCACCTTCTCCGTTAGAAGTGCTGTAGTCTTTAACTATAATAGGAAAATAAATCAAATAAAATGAGGTAAAGTTATTATATTCTATTTGTATAATTCAGAATAAACCTTGAATAAACTGTATAAACATTCATGTCAGTGAAGATAATCAGTATCAATTGAATGCATTTCTTATAAGGCCCTGCATTCATTTGAAGTTTCTCCAAAACAAGGTCTATATACTGTAGAAAGGAGACATTAGGGGTGTCTTGAAGATTACCTTCAGTAGCATGATGTCATAACTGTTCTGCGTTACATTCTCATGTAAGGGATGCCGATGATAATGTGACACCTGAATCTTCTGACAACTCTTCTTCCACTTCTTTAAGTCATGGGCTCCAAGCACCACCATTAAAGGATAAGCACTAACAGAAAATCAAAAAGGGTCGCAAGACATTGAATTAAATATAAATAGCCCTCAAGAGATGTAACAAGATGTAAGCAAAACGAACTGCATCTGGATTCATTTGTTGTCTATGACAAAGAAAGACTCACCCCTTTAAGCAGTGTGCTGAAGTCAGGACAAAGTCCTTCCGGATGAGCATTCCTCCACAAACATGGCATCCTCTGTGTTGTAGAGAGACCATATAGGGCCTAGAGTGGGGCTTAGCTATCTTACCACCCACAATACCACTCTCAGAGGCTCCTTGGAAGGAGGGGGAAAGAGGATATCATGTTAACTATGTCTTCTGGAACACACAAGGAGCAAAAAAAGAACATCATTTGTGTTCAATTTGGTTAACAAATAGCTACCTCCTTTACTGTCTGCTACCAAGTGATTATTTTCAGAGAATAATATACCTTCTTTACCAGCTGTTTTTTTTATATATATAATGTATAAAACAGATCAACTCACCAGCAGAGGAAAGGAGTTGGAGGAGGATGAAGACGTACAGGTACATGGTGGTGGACTGGCAGAGATCCAGATGGTTTGAGACTGCAGGTTTCTCCTCTCTATACATACCACATTTACAACCCCCCCCCCCCTTTTCCCCCCTCCATACCCCCACACACACACACACAGCAAGAAGGGTCTGGTGGCCTAGCAGATTATTCATACTGAAAGTGAAAGCTGAGGTAAGGTGAGATGGAGTGGAAATATCACACATTTTAAAAGTTGGTTGTATAAGTGGCCTCGGATGATTGATACCAAAAAAGCACCTTTTAAAATAAAGTCCACCGTCCGTATGTCTATTTAGACTGTCAGGACCTTAACAAGAAAAAGAACATTAGAAATGATTCTCTTACTATACAATTGAACATTGCTTACTACCTCACTTTGTTATATAAAAAAATAATTGTTTTGACACAAATGTAACGTCTAACTTGCGCCAAAATGGTTTGTAGCATTAAATCCCAGGTTGCACAGCTGTAACACACGATGGCTCTGACGTGGGCAGGGCTTTTTCTTCTGACCAATCACGTGAGTTATTTTGTCTTTTGACCAATCAGGTGAGGTGTTGTCTCTCTCTATACAGGCCTACCTCCTTTACAACACCACCCACCTCCCTCCTTACACACCCCTCCCTCCACACCCATGGTCTTGCAGATTATTCATACTGAAAGTGAAAGCTGAGGTAAGGTGAGCTGTGGTGGAAATATCACTCATTTTAAGTTGATTGTAAGTGATGAGTGGTCTCAGATGAAGCAAAAAGCACCTAGTTAAATAAAGTAAACCATCTGAATGTCTGTTCAGATATCCTCCTTTTCTTTCCATTCATGTCCCTAACTAGCCTGTCAGGACCTAAACAGAAACAAGACTAGGATGTTTTAAAATCCTTCAATTTATGTCAAATTGAACAAATAAGTTTGCTACTTTCTTAGACAATGAGCTTAGAAAGCACTGATTTTGCCTTTAGACACACAAGTCTACACTCCATCAACAAAACAAAAAAACACTTCATAATTGTCCCAAGGGAATAGATTCAACATCTCCATAAGGGCAGAGGAGGTTTTGCCTTCCCAGTCAAGCTGCAATTCAAACTGTCCTAGTTAAAGTACAGCCTGCTACATGAAAGTCTTTCTGTAGGGGGTCCTGTTCCCAGTTTAACCAGTCTTTGTAGTGGAGGTGGTCCATATGGAATCCCGTTCTCTGCTGAAGAGTAGGTCAACAGCACAGTATATTACAGTACAGTACAGTATAGAACAGTAGGTCAACAGTACAGTATATTACAGTACAGTACAGTATAGAACAGTAGGTCAACAGTACAGTATATTACAGTATAGAACAGTAGGTCAACAGTACAGTATAGTACAGTAGGTCAACAGTACAGTATAGAACAGTAGGTCAACAGTACAGTATAGAACAGTAGGTCAACAGTATAGTACAGTAGGTCAACAGTACAGTATAGAACAGTAGGTCAACAGTACAATATAGAACAGTAGGTCAACAGTACAGTACAGTACAGTAGGTCAACAGTACAGGACAGTACAGTAGGTCAACAGTACAGGACAGTACAGTAGGTCAACAGTACAGTATAGAACAGTAAGACAACAGTACAGGACAGTACAGTAGGTCAACAGTACAGTATAGAACAGTAGGTCAACAGTACAGTATAGAACAGTAGGTCAACAGTATAGTACAGTAGGTCAACAGTACAGTATAGAACAGTAGGTCAACAGTACAGTATGGAACAGTAGGTCAACAGTACAGTATAGAACAGTATAGAACAGTAGGTCAACAGTACAGTATAG
>QNTS01008905.1:46080-58310 GCA_003317085.1 Hucho hucho | reverse complement strand
TCCCTGAGACTAATGTTATATTTTATGTTGTAAAGGCCTAATGTTCTCTGAGACTAATGTTATATTTTATGTTGTAAAGGCCTAATGTTCTCTGAGACTAATGTTATATTTTATGTTGTAAAGGCCTAATGTTCTCTGAGACTAATGTTATATTTTATGTTGTAAAGGCCTAATGTTCCCTGAGACTAATGTTATATTTTATGTTGTAAAGGCCTAATGTTCTCTGAGACTAATGTTATATTTTATGTTGTAAAGGCCTAATGTTCTCTGAGACTAATGTTATATTTTATGTTGTAAAGGCCTAATGGTCTCTGAGACTAATGTTATATTTTATGTTGTAAAGGCCTCATGATCCCAGAGACTAATGTTATATTTTATGTTGTAAAGGCCTAATGTTCCCTGAGACTAATGTTATATTTTATGTTGTAAAGGCCTAATGTTCCCTGAGACTAATGTTATATTTTATGTTGTAAAAGCCTAATGTTCTCTGAGACTAATGTTATATTTTATGTTGTAAAGGCCTAATGTTCTCTGAGACTAATGTTATATTTTATGTTGTAAAGGCCTAATGTTCCCTGAGACTAATGTTATATTTTATGTTGTAAAGGCCTCATGATCCCTGAGACTAATGTTATATTTTATGTTGTAAAGGCCTAGTATTTCTTTTGATTGTTGTTTATTGACATGTAGTTGTTTTCTCTCTCTAGATTTTACAGACTGGTTTCCTACAGGATCATTTAAGGAGTGGATGCTGAGGGGAGAACGTCTCGGTCGACGCCAACGCCAGGTACTCCCAGCTTGTGTGGTCGCAGCAATTCAATATAAATACCCGGACCCCAACGCTGACCTCAAGCTACGTTGGATTACAGGAAGTAGAGGAGGCTCACGACATAGTATACAAATAAATGTTTTAAAGAAATTACGTTGTATTCCCCATATTTATAAATAAACACTTTAAACACACAATAAACACATTGTAAAACATATAAAACAACAATTACTGTCACTCAGCATTAGTTATGCTCTGTTCATAACTAATATATCATGCTTGTTAATCAATTAGTGTTCAAAAACCATATTAATACGTCACATTTTATAAATAATGTTTTGTTGTTATATTTGTTGTTTGTTGGGAAGGGGCTGAGTCAGAGCTGTGGTTATCACTAGTACTAGAAGCAGAGCTGAGTGGATAGAAACAGACATATTTTTTATCTAATGGTGTTTCTAATGAAGGGTCCAGGAACAAGCGTTTCCCTACTGGGGTTGATACAGTCAAAGGTGGGAGGAGTCCTATTTCCATCTCCCCAATCGACTCAGGCAGGCTGTTCTAGATCAACTCATGCAAACATTGTTAGAGCCACTTGTGTGACAACAGTCATGCTAAAACACCCTGAGATATATTGACAAAGCCTGGACCCTGGGGCAACTGTACCTGGGGGGGTCACCTGCCGATGACATCACTTGGTCTTGGGAGTGGAAGACTCCTACAACCGAAGACAACAGACACCACTGTCACTATTGACCCCAACCATGCTGTGCCCACTGACCACCAGAGGAGGCTGGTAAGGGGAGGATGAACAGCTCATAATAAGGGCTGGAATGAAGTGAGTGGAATTGTACGTATGTGTTTGATGCAGACCAGAAACCAGACAAACAGTCTAACTGGTAATGCACGGATACATTAGTCTGGTCCCAGATCTGTGTGTGCTTTAGCCAACTCCTTTAGATATACATTGAATGACAATGACAGTCAGAAGAGTTGGTTTGAACAGATCTGAATCAGGACACTAACAGTTGGTTTGAACAGATCTGAATCAGGAAACTGATGGTTGGCTTAAACAGATCTGAATCAGGAAACTAAGAGTTGGTTTGAACAGATCTGAATTAGGAAACAAATAGTTGGTTTGACGGTTTCAAGAGTGTCAATAATTTGGGACCCCATTGTATACTTCAAAGTTAGAGATATTTTAAAACTGGATCCATCATAATGATTCTACATTTTATAGTATGCCATGGCCTTTCCTGGGCAAAGGTTAAACTACTGTTATGTTTATGCTATACTATGGTGTTGTGTCAGTAGACTTTGATCAGATATTATTGCATCCAAAGATCAACTGTACCTAGAACATAGATACAGAGCCACTTGTCATCAGGAAGGTGCTCTCTCAGCAGAACGGAAAATGTCTCACTGACTTGACATGTTCTTGTTGTGAGTTCAGGCTACAAGGTAAGAATCTTCCCAGGGATTATTGTAAAGGACATTAAATTGAAGTTATTTTAGTATAGTGAATGACAGTAAAACAGTCCATTTCACCTGGGACAGGTACGTGACAGCTCAATCATACAAAATGGCGCTAACTGGGCGTAGGCAATAAAATTCAAAACATATTGTTCATATATAGTATTATAGGATTCATATATTGTGGTTATTTTACAATTAGTATTTTTTTTTATGTATCATAGTTCTAAATCATCTTTCAGAATATCAGAACATTTGTTGTTTTCAAAATTACAATGTGCTCCTGCTTCCTGTGTAATTTGGTATGAAACACTGAACATAATTTTCATAACATTGTTATTATGAACTGAATTCAGTAACAGCATAATAATAGCATACCTGTTGAACAAAGCAACACACTAGAATGAGTGAAATGATTAGAAGAGAAAGTGAGAGATTATTATCAATAGTTCCACTACATAGAGAAGAGGTGAAACATATCAGTCACGACTACATGTTCATGTGATTGCATTAAATCCCCTGACTGTTTGGATGTATCTGTTAGTAAATGTTTCATTTCTGAGAGATAATGAATAAAAGAGAACAATTGAACTTCAATAATAAGGTGTCACTGTGTTAACCACAACCAACATGCTGGATCTCTGTTTAGTTGTCACTGTGTTATCCACAACCAACATGCTGGATCTCTGTTTAGTTGTCACTGTGTTAACCACAACCAACATGCTGGATCTCTGTTTAGTTGTCACTGTGTTAACCACAACCAACATGCTGGATCTCTGTTTAGTTGTCACTGTGTTAACCACAACCAACATGCTGGATCTCTGTTTAGTTGTCACTGTGTTATCCACAACCAACATGCTGGATCTCTGTTTAGTTGTCACTGTGTTATCCACAACCAACATGCTGGATCTCTGTTTAGTTGTCACTATGTTATCCACAACCAACATGCTGGATCTCTGTTTAGTTGTCACTGTTAACCACAACCAACATGCTGCATCTCTGTTTAGACGTCAGTGCTCGGAAATGAGTCTCTCTGGGGAGAAAGAAGACGGGGTCCCTGCCTCTAAAATGCGTCTCTCTGGGAAGAAAGAAGAGGGGGTCCCTGCCTCTAAAATGCATCTCTCTGGGGAGAAAGAAGAGGGGGTCCCTGCCTCTAAAATGCATCTCTCTGGGAAGAAAGAAGAGGGGGTCCCTGCCTCTAAAATGCGTCTCTCTGGGAAGAAAGAAGAGGGGGTCCCTGCCTCTAAAATGCATCTCTCTGGGGAACATGACACCAAAGCTAAGAGGTGAGATGAGAACTTATAGAGTTTATTTCTAAAAACGTTATATCCCCCCCAAAAAATCACATTTGTCATTTTTCATCAGAAATTATTTCTTATGGGTACCTTCATGTGTCTGTAAAATATTGTTCTTCTAAGAATTTAATTCATAGATTTGTGTGTGTTTTGCAAAACACTATATAGCTGGAATGTAATGTTTGTATCCTGTATATTTGACTGTGATATGTGGTTGTCTCACCAGCACACATATACACACACATCATTTTTCCTACTCTTAATTATTGCCTATTATGTTGGCATGCATTACCTTATTGTTTTTACTAATTCTGATTGTTGTTACAAGCGGAATTCTGACAATATTACTGTTATATTAACACTTCACTCCTGTTTAAACCAAAAAGGGTTCTATCTTGCTTAATATATGGATCCACTAAAAGTTCTATAAAGAATAATTGTATAGGGTTCTGTGATCAGACCTCTAGAGGTTCTTCTTCACTGAACCAAAATGGTTCCATATAGAACCCTGCATGGTGCCATTCAGTATGGCTACTACTATATAATAATAGTTTTTGCTAAGAATATAATTTATAGGAAAATAGGAATGGTTGAAAAATCACTATTCATTTAAAATGTTCCTTAGAAATAGCAGTGCTGGGGGATTTGGAAAGCCAGAGTCAGTCTATCAACAATAGAATAATACTCTGATGAAAAATATGTATCTTTAACTTACAGTCTGTGGATGCTATGCATGTAAGACATCACAACAAAGTAGAAAAATATATGTCAGGTGGAAATCAAGAGAGGATGTTCTCACAGTTGAGACGACCACAGGTTCAAGCAGCAGCGCAGCTCCCCTGGATGGAGAGCATGTTGTGGGGTTTAGGGCTTTGCTCAAGGGACCAACGAAAGGTGAATGTTTTGAGGATGTGAACACAGCAGCCCTCCAGTGGTCATGTGAATTCCGCCTGTATTTTCCAGCAACTGGCCCGGGATTCAAACCGGACACTTTTCGGGCGCAGGTCCAATGCCTGCCAAAGCTCCAACTCATTTGCCACTGGGCGAAATCTTCAGAAACAAGCATGAGTTAATCTGCCAAAATGAAGCCAAAATGCTGTGCAGACGTATCATTATTATGATGTAGAAGAACAACTTACACACAGCTGTCATCAGCAGCAGCCACAAGAGAGATCCTCTGATACTTCTGGGTTACTGCCAGACGAAGCAAAACATAGATAGTGTGTTAAAAGTAGTCTAATGATTAACTAGGCTATTGAACATTTCTTCAAGTGCAGTCGCAACAACCATCAAGCGCTATGATGAAACTGGCTCTCATGAGGACCGCCACAAGAATGGAAGACCTAGAGTTACCTCTGCTGCAGGGGATAAGTTCATTAGAGTTACCAGCCTCAGATTGCAGCCCAAATCAATGCTTCACAGAGTTCAAGTTACAGACACATCTCAACATCAACTGTTCAGAGTAGACTGCGTGAATCAGGCCTTCATGGTCGAATTGCTGCAAAGAAACCACTACTAAAGAACACCAATAAGAAGAGACTTGCTTGGGCACACAAGCACGAGCAACGGAAATCTGTCCTTTGGTCTGATGAGGCCAAGTATGAGGTTTTTGGTTCCAACCGCTGTGTGTTTTTCAACAGGACAATGACCCAACACACCTCCAGGCTGTGTAAGGGTTATTTTACCAAAAAGGAGGGTGATGGTGTGCTGCATCAGATGACCTGGCCTCCACAATCACCCTCCTCAACCCAATTGAGATGGTTTGGGATGAGTTAGACCACAGAGTGAACTAAAATCAGCCAACAAGTGCTGCTTTTAGTTTTTGACTGTTGGAAAAGCATTCCAGGTGAAACTGGTTGAGAGAATGCCAAGAATGTGCAAAGCTGTCATAAAGGCAAGGGGTGGCTACTTTGAAGAATGTATTTTGATTTGTTTCACACTTTTTTTGGTTACAACATGATTCCATATTTGTTATTTCATAGTTTTGATGTCTTCACCATTATTCTACAAAAATAGTAAAAAATAAACTGGAATGAGTTGGTGTGTACAAACTTTGGACTGGTACTATATATACAGTTGAAGTCGGAAGTTTACATACACATAGGTTGGAGTCATTAAAACTCGTATTTCAACCACTCCACAAATGTCTTGTTAACAAACTATAGTTTTGGCAAGTCGGTTAGGACATCTACTTTGCATGACACAAGTAATATTTCCAACAATTGTTTACAGACAGATATAATTCACTGTATCACAATTCCAGTGGGCCAGAAGTTTACATACACTAAGTTGACTGTGCCTTTAAACAGATTGGAATATTGCAGAAAATGATGTCATGGCTTTAGAAGCTTCTGATAGGCTAATTGACATCATTTGAGTCAATTGGAGATGTACCTGTGGATGTTTTTTAAGGCCTAACTTCAAACTTAGTTCCTCTTTGCTTGACATCATGGGAAAACGTCTAAAGAAATCAGCCAAGACCTCCACAAGTCTGGTTCATCCTTTGGAGCAATTTCCAAACGCCTGAAGGTACCACGTTCATCTGTACAAACAATAGTATGCAAGTATAAACACCATGGGACCACGCAGCCGTCATACCGCTCAGGAAGGAGACGCCTTCTGTCTCCTAGAGATGAACGTACTTTGGTGCGAAAAGTGCAAATCAATCCCAGAACAACAGCAAAGGACCTTGTGAAGATGCTGGAGGAAACAGGTACAAAACTATCTATATCCACAGTAAAACTAGTCCTATATCAACATAACCTGAAAGGCCGCTCAGCAAGGAAGAAGCCACTGCTCCAAAACCGCCATAAAAAAGCCAGACAACGGTTTGCAACTGCACATGGGGTCAAAGATCATACTTTTTGGAGAAATGTCCTCTGGTCTGATGAAACAAAAATAGAACTGTTTGGCCATAATGACCATCGTTATGTTTGGAGGAAAAAGGGGGAGGCTTGCTGAAGAACATCATCCCAACCGTGAAGCACGGGGGTGGCAGCATCATGTTGTGGGGGTGCTTTGCTGCAGGAGGGACTGGTGCACTTCACAAAATAGATGACATCATAAGGTAGGAAAATTATGTGGATATATTGAAGCAACATCTCAAGACATCAGTCAGGAAGTTAAAGCTTTGTCGCAAATGGGTCTTCCAAATGGACAATGACCCAAAGCATACTTCCAAAGTTGTGGCAAAATGGCTTAAGGACAACAAAGTCAATGTATTGGAGTGGCCATCACAAAACCCTTACCTCAATCCCATAGAAAATTTGTGGGCAGAACTGAAAAAGTGTGCGAGCAAGGAGGCCTACAAACCTGAGTCAGTTACACCAGCTCTGTTAGGAGGAATGGGCCAAAATTCACCCAACTTATTGTGGGAAGCTTGTGGAAGGCTACCTGAAATGTTTGACCCAAGTTAAACAATTTAAAGGCAATGCTACCAAATACTAATTGAGTGTATGTAAACTTCTGACCCACTGGGAATGTGATGAAAGAAATAAAAGCTTAAATAAATCACTCTCTCTACTATTATTCTGACATTTCACATTCTTAAAATAAATATTCTAACTGACCTAAGACAGGGAATTTTTTACTTGGATTAAATGTCAGGAATTGTCAAAAACTGAGTTTAAATGTATTTGGCTAAGGTGTATGTAAACTTCCGACTTCAACTGTAGCTACTGTTTAATGCAGTCATCTCGGTTTTCATTTGAAGAATATTTTTATACATCACTTGTTTGTATAAATTATAAAGACATTGGCAACTTTGTATTTGTATTCAGCTTTGTTCTGAAGTTATCGGCGGTCACAGAGAGACGGATAAACCATGTTTAGCGGAGATCTTCTGTGTATTAAGTGAGGCAGGAGGGCAATAAAGCCTCCAACGGCTCACTTAGCTGCTCTACGAGTGGTCTGTGGCAGACGTTAGATTATGAGCGTTTCAACTGCATTATTAATAACGATGGTTTTGAAAAACAGCTCTGTTACGAATTCCCTGCGGGGGACTGTTATCAGCACCTCACAACACCAAGCTGTACACTCCACTCCCCATCCCCCACGACTGGAGCCTGAGAGTCTAGGACAGGCCTGGGAAATTATTTTCCATGGAGGGCCACATTAGAATATACTTTCGTCATCGCGGGCCAGAATCATATTACAGGATTATACATCATGTGTATGACTTTGTTGACAGATATATCTACTGTAAATTACATCCAGATATGCTACTTATTTTACTTTTTTAACATGCACAGAAATAAACCACATCCATGTTCTCCTTTTGGAGGTATTTTCATTATTAAACACGCAATGAACTACACAGAGGGAAAAGTCCACTGTGCATTCAGCACCACGGACAGAACTCTTGTTATGTTCCTGTCAAGTTTGGGCACCCATCAGTTATCACACTGGATAACTTTTCAAAATTCAGTCCCAGTTTTGCCACACACTTATTAACCTCCTCCAATAAGTCTTTCCCTGTGGTTGTGCTCTCCATTGACTGCACTGAAGCAAGCTCCTCTGTAATTTCAAAGTCTGGGGTTATGCCTCGTAGGAATTTCAACAACTGCACCATGTCACATGCATCACTGCTCTCATCCAGGGCCAAGGAGAAATAGGTGAAATCCTTTACCTTGTCTGTTGTTCCATATTCTCTGCGATGTCCTCAACACGCTGTGTCACTGTTCGTCTTGACAGGGAAACATTTTCAAACATCTCTTTCTTGTCGGGGCAAAGTATTGCCCCAACAAGAAACATTTAATGAATTCGCCCTCAGTGAATGGCTTGCTATGTTTAGCAATTTTGTGGGACAGTACATAGCTAGCTCTCGCAATTCCGTCGTTTGCTGAATGCAGTTTTTTGAAAAGTCTTTGATGCTTTCGCAACTGAGAAAGTAACTTGTTTGATGCACTTGCCCTCTGTGTGATCATGCTCTCCGCAGCCGATGTGAGTAAGACCTTTAAACCGGTCAACATTCACAAGGCCTCAGGGCTAGACGGATTACCAGGACGTGTACTTCGAGCATGCTCTGACCAACTGGCAAGCGTTTTCACTGACATTTTCAACCTCTCCCTGTCTGAGTCTGTAATACCAACATGTTTCAAGCAGACCACCATAGTCCCTCTTCCCAAGAACACTAAGATAACCTGTCTAAATGACTACCGAATCGTAGCACTCACTTCTGTAGCCATGAAGTGCTTTGAAAGGCTGGTCATGGCTCACATCAACACCATCATCCCAGAAACCCTAGACCTACTCCAATTTGCATACCGCCCAATAGATCCACAGATGATGCAATCTCTATTGCACTCCACACTGCCCTTTCACACCTGGACAACAGGAACACCTATGTGAGAATGCTATTTATTGACTGCAGCTCAGCGATCAGCGCCAAGGTGCCCTCAAAGCTCATCAATAAGCTAAGGACCCTGGGACTAAGCACCTCCCTCTGCAACTGGATCCTGGACTTCTTGACGGGCCACCCCCAGGTGGTAAGGGTAGGTAACAACACATCCACCACACTGATCCTCAACACAGGGGCCCCTCAGGGGTGCGTGCTCAGCCCCGTCCTGTACTCCCTGTTCACTCATAACTGCACGGCCAGGCACGACTCCAACACCATCATGACACAACAGTGGTAGGCCTGATCACCAACAACGACGAGACAGCATATATGGAGGAGGTCAGAGACCTGACCGTGTGGTGTCAGGACAACAACCTCTCCCTCAACGTGATCAAGACTAAGGAGATGATTGTGGACTACACGAAAAAGAGGACAGAGCACGCCCCCATTCTCATCGACGGTGCTGTAGTGGAGCAGGTTGAGAGCTTCAAGTCCCTTGGTGTCCACATCACCAACAAACTAACATGGTCCAAGCACATCAAGACAGTCATGAAAAGGTCACGACAAAACCTATTCCCCCTTAGGAGAAATAGGTTTGGCATGGGTCCTCAGATCCTCAAAAGGTTCTGCAGCTGCACCATTGAGAGCATCCTGACTGGTTGCATCCCTGCCTGGTATGGCAACTGCTCGGCCTCCGACCACATGGCACTACAGAGGCTAGTGCGTATGGCCCAGTACATTACTGGGGCCAAGCTTCCTGCCATCCAGGACCTCTATACCAGGTGGTGTCAGAGGAAGCCCCTAAAAATTGTCAAAGATTTCAGCCACCCTAGTCATAGACTGTTCTCTCTGCTACCGCATGGCAAATGGTACCGGAGCGCCAAGTCTAGGTCCAAGAGGCTTCTAAACAACTTCTACCCCCAAGCCATAAGACTCCTGAATATCTAATCAAATGGCTACCCAGACTATTTGCATTGCCCGCCCCTCTTTTACGTTTCTCCTACTCTCTGTTATTATCTATGTATAAGTCACTTTAATAACTCTACCCACATCTATATATTACCTCAATTACCTCGACTAACCGGTGCCCCCGCACATTGACTCTGTACTGGTACCCACAGTATGTAGCTTCACTATTGTTATTTCACTGCTGCTCTTTAATTATTTGTTACTTTTATTTCTTCCATTTGGGGGTGGGGGGTATTTTTTTTTTACTGCATTGTTGGTTAAGGGCTTGTAAGTAAGCATTTCACTGTAAGGTCTACACCTTTTGTATTTGGCGAATGTGACAAATACAATTTTATTTTATTTGCTCAGAAAACATATTCCTATATTTCTCTGCATGCTTCGTCTGGAAGTGTCGGGACAAGTTGTAGTCTTTCAAGACAGCGATGCTCTCTTTGCACACTAAGCACACAGTTTTCCCTGATACCTCAATAAATAAATATTTTGGTGTACACTCTTGCAGGAACACCCTACATTCATTGTCTACTTTCCTTTTCTTTGAAATCTTTGAAAAAAATGTTTTGCGTAATTTCTAGCCATCTACTATTTGTCACTGTGACGTGTGTGTCAGCCTGTCAGTCAATGTCTGTCCTCGTGCAGTTGTTATTTATACGTGCCTTCTAAATAAATGGCCCACAAGTGGTGGAGGATTAATCATTACACAAAAGGAGAGTATTCATTGGGCTTTTAATTTGAATAACAAATACGTTTTTCAAAACTTTACTATCGCAAATTCTTTAGGTGATCCGAGCATGATTCCGCGGGCCGTTTTGAATCAGGTCACGGGCCGCGTAAGGTCCCCGGGCCGGCCTTTGCCCACCCCTGGTCTAGGGGGAACCATAAACCTGCCTCTCAAACTCTCCCTGACCTGTGTATGTTAACTGCTTTATTCCCCTCTAACCGGTGGCGGAGACAGTGAGTCACAAACCAGTAGAATACGTAGAGCCAGGTCGCTCTCTTTCAAGCTCTGAGATTTAACGATGCTCCTACGAAGGTTCTAACAATGAACTTAGCCTAAAGATGCTTTTGGGAAACCGGGCCCTGCTTAAGAACATTTGCTAAATGTCCAATGTAAATGTTTTACATACAGATCTCATATTACTCTATTGAATTGTTCTTTTTAAATATATAAACATGTATGTACATTTTTTTTATTTTGTTACACTTGGCTGTATAAAAACCAGCAGTACTACTTATTTCTCTTGAGAGTGAGGCAGATAAATAGCATTTAGCAAAAAAAAGATATTTGTCTATCTGAAATGAAAAAAAGTTATAGATTTTAAACAAACACGTCAGTCATTGAACAACCCCATGCCATGATTAGATAGTGGAAAAACACACCAATCTCATTCACATTTTCTTTTAACAATAAAAGCTACTTTACCAACATTTCTAAAAATAGATATATAGTGCATTTGAAAAGTTTTCAGACCCCATGACGTTTTTTGTTACGTT
Source organism: Hucho hucho (assembly GCA_003317085.1). NCBI lineage: Eukaryota > Metazoa > Chordata > Actinopteri > Salmoniformes > Salmonidae > Hucho > Hucho hucho. Next base: position 46,978 of record QNTS01008905.1, on the reverse strand, counting down.
ACTGCCTTCTTCTAAAATTTATTAAATTGTTGTTTTTTCTCTTTTCTCTTTTTTCTCTCATCAATCACAATCAATCACAATACCCCATAATTACAAAGCAAAAACAATTGAAGAAATGTTTGCAAATTTATAAAAAATTAAAACTGAAATATCACATTTACATAAGTATTCAAACCCTTTCCGAATGCACTATATAGTTTTGGAATGAAACTTTTCTAATGTTTCCCCATCTGAGCTCAGAGTAGATGAGAGACGGAATGTTTGTCTCTGTTGTGTTGAAGCCCAATCAAACAGGAGAGACCAGCCTCCCCTGTGCCCAGCTGTGTGTCCATGAAGAGTGACCGGTCTATGGATCTTCCTGTAGTGTTTAGAGAGGGAGACTTTTCTACTGAACAAAGGTAAGAAGAACTCATGGGTCATGGTCAGTGAGTTAAACTACACTGTCTCTAGTCATATCTCCTCTCCCATTTTCCCATTTCTGCTTGTTGTTTTCATAATCCATAGGCTAATCATTTTTTCCATTTTCATAGTCCTAAAATAATATTAAACATTCCCTCCCTGTGTGTGTGTGTATGTGCGTGCGTGTCTGTGTGTGTGCAATCCTTGGATGTGTGGTCCACAGAAACCAACAGGAGAGATCAGAGTCAGAGATTCTCAGTGGTCAGTCTTCCCAGAGTTATCAAACAGACCTGGCCTCCATATTCAGTGTATGTGGTCCTGTTATGTACATTTGTTTTTGTTTACCTCCAGTAAAGTTGATCTGTCAATCATTCATTCATGTGTAAATGAGAATGCATTTCTTCTCTTGCTTAAATTATTTACTTTATTTATTTCAGTTGCTTGAAGAGAATATTATGACATTTGTGAAGAACGAGCTGAAGATGTTCAAGAGGATTCT